>AJFL01000684.1:0-31797 GCA_000467735.1 Rhytidhysteron rufulum CBS 306.38 | reverse complement strand
TGGCACATCGGCACTTCATGAGCGCCCAATTTGACTCACATGATTGTATGAAAGAATTGTCGTTTTTCAACTTTAACCCCCCTTCAGTTTCAAGGGAGCCAAATCGACCCCTTTCCGTCTTGAATCCACCACATCAAACGATGATTACAACCCTTTAACCACGGACAAACTGCTCGGATTGCCTAGTCAATATTGGTTAGATCTGCAAGATATTCACTCCTTCGGATCAACTTCGGAGTCCCAGCCAGCTTCGGTCGACACCCATCAAGCTCGCCTCTCGACTCATCGTCGCTTTTCTACATTAAAAGTGTTCAAAAGCAACGACATTCCTCATCATTATGATAGTGTAAGTAATTATTCTTATCTTCAAAAGTGGGCCATCATGTTTATTATCAGTCTAGCCACCACTCCGTCATCGGCAACCTGCGTCTGCACGAAAGAGACGATCTGGCATTCATAGTCATGATGATACCTTCGCAGAGCCATCTCGTCCAGATTGGATTGGGGTCATCCCAAACCAGCAAGATCGATGTGCAATTAGGAAGAATGTCCATCCAGATGAGTCTGGCGACGAGGATGAGCAGCATCGGTCATTTCCACACCCGGTTTCCGAACAAACACGCAATATACCGAAGGGTAGGCCCCCTGGTAAAGGTCGGATAGCCACCCGATGTGCTTCTCTCTTCGTTGCTCTGAGCATGATTCTCCTCATGCTCTTCTGGGGTAATACAGCGATGAACCTTTCTACGAACAACGATGCAACGAACGACAGAAACGACGACCCAGGGATCGACGTTTTCGACATTGCGAACGAACTAGTTACAACACGGGAAAAATTGAACCCGATTAAAACTGAGCTTCAGGCTAGCCCTCCCCCAAATAACCCCATAGCTGCCCGGCTATCCGATTTCTTGCTTCGACACAAACAATACGAGGAACTCTGTGAAGGTATTATGAACGCAAGTAATGCGGCCAAGGATATCTTCCGATTCTCACATATACAAGGTGACTATCTATCGTAAGTGTTGATGATCACGTATACAATCCGTTCGTCGGATTTTATTATTATGTCTCCAAATATGACGGTCACCTTCGAGGAGTGCGTTGAAGGACTTGCTAGAGACCTTCTTACATCACCGAGGACGACGCCCTCTCATGACCGGATTCAGAATCACTTGCGATCCACTAGGCAAGTTTCAGATATGATTACAGAGTGGAGGAAAACTATAGAAAACCTGACAAGTATCTCCATGGATGTCCGCGAAACGTTTGTCCATCAGGCCGAGGTCCTTGTCCGCAAATTTGCACAATTTCAACCGACCGCACGCAAATCCAAAGAACACGAGCTAGCTGATTCGGAAGCGGAGAGACTTAGCCAAGATATATCGAATCCCAAGGCTATTCAAGAGCCTTGGCTATATCTTAAGCTTCTGATGACTGGACAAGACAAGTATCTTTCAACAATCCAAGTCTGTTTGGAGCATGCCGATAGCCTCACGGTAGAGGGGCTTTCGACATATGCCCCTGAGATGATGAAGGTGCTACACGACGCTCTGGAGGAATGGAACACGTTTTATAAGGAATGGAAGGACCTATGGGATAAAAAAGGACTTTCAGATGAATTTAAGGATGGGGATTGAAACACTCACAATGCAACCAGCCTGGGGAGTGTATGGACTGGGTAACTTTGCACACTCCTTACCTAGAGCCCCTTTCTGGTGGATGCGAGGGTGTTGTTGTTGTCATCATCTAGTACATAGATGATTGGGTTCGTAGAATGTTTATTGGTCACACCCTGCCCACATTCATGCCTATGAAGAAGACTCATCGCTCTGCTCATTCTTTGAAGATCATCGTCAGGCTTGACATGAGACATCTAGGTCAACCTCCGTTTCACGTGCCTAAGATATATGTATTTAAAGTGACTCTAAATCCACAACCATGAACCATGGCCAGCAATAATCATACTTTGCCAATTATGCTCGAATATGTTGGGGCATATCAATCATAGATCTTGACCAACCAGAATTTACTATTATAATAGTGGACATGTTCAATTTGATTCCAGGAGTGCCAAAGGAATCCTTCCCGTTATCCTGAGGTTTCAAACTGCCTAGACAAGGGGGGTGTATTCTGAGCGACACTGGTATACGTCACCAAATGTGAAGAATGTATCATGACGCGAGATTTACCCCATCTTGACATGATTATTACAATACTCATTTCTATCATTTGCACGTTTTACAAAGCCACTTCGAAGAAATTCCCTATTTGGAAATTCCTTCCCCTTCGCCTGCTGGAAGATATAGTGCTTGCGACGTCAGCATACTAAAATAATAGCACCTCCCTCTTTGTCACTCCCAGCCGTTAGGTCCCCAAAGTACAATGGTCACTCTCAGATCTTTTACCATCTTGGTTGCCCACCTATCACTTTACAATGGCGTGATTTCAGAAACGGCAACTATTGAACACGGGGAGCATCATATTATTCGACAGGCGAATCCATCCACTGTACCAGATAGACTTCGAGGACCTGGTATCGCTGCTGCGCTTGCTCTTGCGCAAGCCCTCAAACTCCTCTTCACTGATGTGCTTGGGCTTACCACAACCGACCTACGTGCTTTCGTTCAGCAAGTGCCCAATCCAGCCGTAGTTTCGTCTTCGATAAGCTCGAACCTCCCATCTTCGACCCCACCAGATCAATCGTCATCTGACATTTCATCCTTTATCCCCAGCGCCCCTGCAAGCTCGGCTGTGGGAGACTCATCTTCAACGGTCGAGGTGCTCCCGACCTCTTCGACGCTGAACATATTGCCAACCACAAGCATTTTCACCATCTTAAGCATCGAGACAAGTTCATTTGGCACAAGTGTTCCAACGAGTTCACCTTTCCTCTCATCTGTAGCCACATCGACTCCCACAGTTCCATCAACGTTATCCCCAACTCCCAGCAAGTCATCAATCTTTAGCCAGTCGAATATATCTTCCCCGGGCTCCTCTTTCATATTATCTTCTCCTCCAAGACCTACGTCCTCTTCGACACCTCAAATCCCAACACCGTCTATCTTGCCCGCAACACCCGATACACCATCAATGCCGAGCCCATCTGCAGTACCTACGCCAACTCCAACTTTAGACGTCTCATCGTCATCTCCCACCCCGGCTATTGTATCGAACGCTACGCCGTCGTCTACTCCCGATTCATTCATATCGACTCCTAGTCCCGCATCAAGTTCGACTACTTTATCCTCATCTCTGTCCTCTTCACTCTCAACCTCGACATCATCGGACAGCTCTGGTTCATATTCATCTACATCTTTGCCTTCAAGCTCCTCATCATCGTCTTCTACGTCTGATACCTCCACTTCGATCCCATCCTCCCCATCCCTTCCACCTACTCCTTCGTCTCCAACTGATAGTTCAACCTCACAATCTACTTATTCTTCTACCACTACTTCGCTTTCTTCATCAGCTGTTAGTTCCACTTCAGTATCTCCATCGTCTTCAATTGATACCTCAACTTCATCTCCTTCCTCGTCTACTTCGTTATCGCCTATGCCGTCGCCTTCAACGGATAGTTCGTCTTCACCGCCCACTTCCTCGTCCACGTCCACGTCGACTGACACTTCCACTTCCACTTCATTGTCATCTTCGCCATTATCCTCAACGGATAGTTCCACCTCCACCCCAATCTTCACTTCTACTTCTATCTCAACGTCTACCTCAACTGATAGTTTTATCTCCAGCTCTTCTTCTGGTTCTACGTCTGGTTCTACTTCCACCTCGACTTCCACTTCAAATGATAGTTCCACCCCAAATTCCACCCCCACTTCTAGTTCTGCCTCGACTGATAGTTCCACCACCACCTTCAACCCAACATCCATATCATCATCGGGTTCGACCTCTAGCTCAAGCTCCGGTTCCACTTCTAGTCCTATATAGTTTGTACTCTGGCGGAGGCTCGGTTCGAATTTTACACATTCAATGAGCCATTGCACATTCGATTTAGAATATCGTGGAAACCAACACATTGACAAACGATTCAAAGAGTTGAACGGTGCTCAAGGGGCCATATTCAAAACGGATATCAAATTAAATTCAATTCGAGCGGTGATTCCGTAGCTGCTTTCGATGGCGGCATACTTCAAATATTCGTTATTGACTACGCGTCTATTCGGGCGTCCTTTTTTTTGGGTAGTATATTGTCACTCTAGGTTCTGGCGGCTAGCGATTTTGGAAATTCTTCCTATGCAACTAGAGGTCCTAGGTATCGTCAGATTGGGCTTTTCTAATCGCCTCTCCATCAATTGGCTGTATATTCCAACATCACCCTTGAATGCACGGTTCAAACAAAGTACGATTTTCTCGTCCGCCACATTTACGTCATTCCTTTGTCGTTGTGCTGGATAGACAGGCAATGTTCATTCCTGTTGGAATCAAATTCAGGAGTGGTGATATAATATACGAGAAATCGAGGCCTCCGTAAGGCCCCAATGCTATTTCATTACAAGTGGATAGTTAGTAGCCACCTATCAATCTCAGGTTCTACATCAAAACCGAACGTGCAAGGGTGGAGGTTCCTTAGAGGATACCTACATGTTTTGTGGAGTTTGGGGAGCTTTTCCATTACGTAGAGGCTCGAAATCGATGACAAACTGAATGGATATATTCTCAGTAGCAGTTAATCAAATCCTGCTGCCGTTGACGTGCCTCCACGCTGCGCCCGCCCTTGGAGTTTTTAGTTCCATGCAAACCGTGACGTTCTCTCTTTATCTGGGATATATGCTCGATTTTCGGTTATATGGAGTCGATTGCACATCTGCATTCACTCATTATCATGAAAGCCAACCTAGATGAGATAGTGACCTTGGACATTTCAGTGCAGCTTACTAATACATCCGAACACGCGTCAGCATAAACGAAAAATTTTTATCACAAGGTTGCCGGACCCCACTAATGTATCACAATCTCATTCAACAACCCCTCCAGCATTCGAGTTCAAATTTCTCGATGGAATATTGTACCAGTGATTTTATTGCACTTTCAAAAGACCAGCCGCATGATTATCTCGCCTTTGAGGAAATTGAATGCCTTATCTGTCGTGAAATCGATGAAACAAGGTCGACTTGGGGATTCCGAAACTTCACAGGACTGCTCTCCTCTGCAAAGAATGGCTGTAGACTTTGCAAGCTGTTCAAAGACATCATCCAGACCTACCTTTCCGAGACCCTAAAAATTAGTTCTGGGAACGTTTCGACGGAGGAAAGATCGTGGGTTCAAACTCTCCATGCATCGCAGTGGAAGATACCGGTAGAATCACTCTTTCATGCATTTCCAGACGCGAATGTGGAAGAACTGTCCGGTTTTGGGGACTTGAGCTTTTGGCCTGTTACGAAATATGTTCCTGATGTCAAACCGAAGCGATTCATTGTAATGGGCTTAGATTTAAATATTCAACAGGAATTCGGGGTCAGGCTTGAGATTTTCACAACCAAAGAAGAGAAAACATTTATTCAGGGCCATCTTCTTGAAAGAGAATCACGAGTTGGGAGAAGTACAGATTCCGAAGAAAGTTTTGAACTGGCAAAAAGATGGATTAATGATTGCATGACGTCACATTCTACCTGTCGAAATTACAAAGATGGGAGTCTTCCTCAAAGGGTCCTTGACTTGGGCAGTGACCCCATTCAACTATACCTACCAACCAGCCAAGAAACTAGCCCATATATAGCGTTAAGTTATTGCTGGGGCCCGCATCCATGGTTTACGACAACGACGGAGACACTTGAGTTGCGAAAGAAAGGTATTGATTGGAATGAAATACCAAAAACGATTCAAGATGCCATTACGATCACCAAGAAATTAGGAATTAGATACCTATGGGTTGACGCTCTATGCATCATTCAAGACGACATGGATGATTGGGAGGTACAATCAGGCCAGATGGCCTCAATTTACGAGGGGTCCTACATCACTATTTGCGCAGACAAAACACCAGATTTACGTGCGGGGATTTTCTCAATGCCTGCCATCCCTGACCAGGAACTCACTGTCCAGCAGGATGGTGGTCAATATATCCCCATATACATCCGCATTCCGTTACGATCGGTCATCGACATAACTGACCTATTTCCACTCACGACACGTGGATGGGCATATCAGGAGCGCCTTCTTGCTCCCCGTAGCCTCCACTTCGGGCCAGAGGAAATGAATTGGATGTGTAAAGATTATCCAGCTTCTATTTGTGAATGCCAGAGAACTCATACATTTCCTTTCACAATGCCCAATCTTGTTGGGGTTTCTCGGGAAATTCAAATTCGAGAGTGGCATAGGATCATTGTGAACTATACAGAACTCAAGCTTACCAAAGGTACTGACAAACTTCCTGCGCTATCGGGTCTAGCCAAGTTCGTTAAACGATATCGAGAGAATGATACATACTTGGCAGGCCTTTGGAGGAACAGCCTCGTGGACGACCTTTGTTGGAGTTGCCGTTCTGCAGGTATCAGGTCATCTAGCTACCGCGCTCCATCATGGTCATGGGCTTCAATGGACTCGCGCTGCTACTACCTTGATACTTTATACAAGAACGAAGAAGATTCGTTTTACCGACGACGGCTATGCAAAGTTCATGACGCTAATTGTGTGAGCCAAGGCAAAGATAGTACGGGCCAAGTGGTCGCAGGACACATCGACATCTCAGGCCCGTTAGCATCAGGCACAATCCGCCCTCGAAACCTGCTATGCTGCCCCGACGTACATTCGCAAAATATACCAATTGAACTCGACTCCACCAATGAAGGGGATGTTCCAGATGGGACCAGAGTCTCATGCCTGGTTCTTCAAGAGGCCGTATTTTCTCACAGGACACTAACGGAATTGATTGTTCTACGGTGCGATGATGAAGGCCAACGGCGTTATAGACGCATAGGCTTCTGTTACTTCTATAATTATTACTTGGACAGGAAATGGGACGACGAAACCAGACCTGACCTGGACGATCCTGATGTCGCTGCTGAGTTTTACGATCACGTTCATCACTTCGAGGATGACCAGATCCAACGCATCACGCTTATTTAGTTTTCTTTCGATTCCAGCGGGAGGGAAATGAGCTTCTCGTTGGTTGATTGTTTCATTTTGTTACAAATATGGCGTGAATTAACTTACACTGTAGTCGAATTAAAAGTAGTAGGCCGTGAAGGACCTCTGGACCCAGCCGTTGTGTGATTTTCCACTCCGCTTTCAGATGCCAGGCGGGTACCTGAGGTATCAGTCGCGCTACGCACAGATGTGGTTAAACTTAATTGTTTCCGAGTTTGGACAACCCATATGTATTCATTTTGGATTTCAATATCTGAGAAACTGCAAGGCTTATGGGTATCCAAAAGGTCATCCACTCTCAAGCATTGCACGGAACGCTTTAGACGCAGGAAGTGTGAGTGTTCAAATGACTCCTGCCTCGTGCCTCGTGGTGAACCATTTGCGTATAATTGATCTAGATCTTGAATTGCTTGATGAAGCGCAATGAATGAGAGTGCTTTAGACACAAGTTTTGCCTCAGGCCTCATTGTGGCGTCGATGATCAATATCTTTCGAACCAGAGCCAAAAACTGTTTATAAGTAGCCGTAGATTGAGCTTCCAAGTGTGAGAGCCAATTCACTACCCTTTCATTGGCCGTGCCATCAGCGTTGTAGAAAGTATGCGTTCTAAATACTCCCCTCAAAACCCGGCGCTTCTCCTCAAATTCATATACACCATGTGGCCCCATGATGAGATACGTGAGGGCTTCAGCAAGGATGCATCCAAGCGAGCAGATGTCGCTCGAAGGGTAGATGCCTTTCTTAGAAGATTCATTGAAATCTTTACACTCAGGAGCGTGATAGTAACCACCAGCCTCCGGATACAAGACTCCATTGAAATCCTCAACCTCACTGAGTATGGCTGAATGTAAGGAAGAATCACTGATAGGTGTATATTGAGAATTGCAACGAGAGACTTGATTCATCTATCTAGGAGGTAATGGGGATTATATACAAGAAAGTAGAGCTATTGAGCCGTTGAAAACCTGAGTTTCTATACGAGTTTATATGGAGCGAAGGTTCGTACGAGGGTTCGTACGAGGTGTTGATGGCGAGACCTCATAGGCGAGTCCCGGACCTCATTTCTAGCTTACACTGAACCAAAATCAACAAGTACCATAGTCCCTTTTAGAATAAGGATGTTTTTTGGAGTGAGATCATTATGCACGCGAATCAAGTGGAGTCCAACGTCTGGGACTATTAATGTGTGGATGCTTGCTAGTGCAGATGCAAGGTTGGCGAAGGACATGAAGAAAGTATCGATGGAATGGAAAGCATGAGAAAGGTCCCTTCTGAAAACCGCAGACAGGGCACCTTCGGCTAGCGGGAATAAAAGATGCCAACGTTCTCTGTATTTATACGATGATAAGAGTTGGATAATATTTGGATGATTAGAATGTCGTAGAATGTGGTGTACTTAAATCTCTGTCACTGGCGCCTTGGGACTGTGCATTTCCATTTTTGCTATCTGATGTATCATCAGTTATTTTCCATATTGAAAGATAATCATGAACGCTAACCTGCTTGAAGTATTGATCTAGCGCTTGATTATTTGGGTCAATTTGAACAGTAGAAACACGCCTAAAGCCACCTTCACCAACCCGTTGCTCGTGTAGAAAGGGAAGAATGGTATGTTCAGGGAGACTCCTTGTTAATGGACAGTGCTGAAAGGTCGGGGCAATGAATATTCATTGTTTCTCAAAGAACTGCCCAGTTGGTTCGCTGTCCAATTCGAGCGGCCCTTCAAGGGAGGATATCGAAAAAGGAATCTTAGAATCATGAAGCTGACCAGCAATAATGAACTGTGAAATCCTAGCCACTCTTCTGATCAGGACAAGGACGGCGAAGACCTTGAATCCGGATTCCAAAACAAGGTGTAGAATATCAGCAAGTTGATAACCTTTGATTCCGGAAGCTTTCAACTCATCCCGAATAAGATCTGGAACCATCACCTCATGAAGGCGCAGGTGGGGAAAGTACTTTTGACCATGGGCATTGTGGTGTAAACGCTGCAGAAGTTGTTCTTCCATTTCAGAACCTGTGTTTTTATCTGGATTGGACGATGGAAATGAAAGAAAAATAGTTTTCCCGAGTGAGACTAGTATTTTTCACACGTATCAAGGCTAGTAGTTTAACCTACGATGGATTTGAAGTGAGGAGGTTGGAGTGAAAGTGAGCGCACGTCTTGACGTGCGGGGTAGTGAATTAGGCAGCGACATTGTACTACTTGAAAAGCCACCTCCGGATAAACTCGGCATTAACCCGCTTCTCCGTATATTTCCCACATCCTTCTGCCAACACGTTGATTTCATTTTTGAGTACGTTCCTGATTGTCTGAAGCTTGACTGATCTGGAACGAACTTGGTCACTAACACTGAGAACCCTCGTAGCCTGATAGTTGAAATAGAAGATGATATGGGGGTTATGAAATTCATCGGGATGGACTGGTATTATGGAGAGCTCGTCAGTGCTCGTTAGAGACTATCAACAGGAATCTTTTGGTAGTGTTCCCATACCACCGAGACAATTTGCTTTTCGGATTGTGTTTCCAAACTGTTAAAATTCCTAATGCAGCGTCTTTTCGTCATCATTGTGAAGTGTCAGCATCGAATGGATACATTGACTTCGTAACATAAAGTCAACAGACCTAGTCAGGATTTTAACACCGCAATTGACCTTGTAGGTGAAGCCTTCATGAGATTATTTCCACAAATCAATTACGATGCACGAAGAGAGAATCAACCATCACAGCGTCTATATATTCATGTACAATGTCCACTCAAAAAGGTAAATCACCATACAATCCATTGGTGTGAAGCAAGGTTGAAACCCCGCGAACACATAAGTATAAATATTCCATAAAACGCTGCGAGTTAATTCCTCCAGCAACACCTTTTCTACCAGATCGAGGTTCCCCAGAAATATGGAGCTAGAGAACCCTCTCAACGGCACAGCCTCTATGAACATAACGCAACACGCCAATGGAGGAAGCACCATGATACTGCCCGGATAATACCCCAATACAAATCCCTTTCTGCCGATTATTGCAAGCATTGTATGCATCAATATCTAGAAGGACTTCAATGTCGGAGGATACTTGAAACGATTTGCCTTCTTCTATATTAGGGAACTTTCGGCCCTCTTTCGTGAAGCGTTTACCGAACTCAATTGGATTTTCGAGATGTCTTAGTACTACACCTAAGCTAAAACACAACCGACAACTTCAGAAACAAGGGTGAGGCTTCTCGCTATTGACAGGAAAGGCTCCTCCTCTGGAACCACAATGGACCCTTGAGATAGAACAAGTCTGGTCTTTCCTGAAGCCAACCCGCAATCCGCCACAACCTACCACAGTAATTCACGACCCAGAATTTATTCTTTACCTCATGAAATTGGTGGTACACGCCCCAGCATTTTTCCTGTTTCTAGAGCCGATTCGGGAGGAGTACCTTCAAGGGTCTCCATTGGATACTTCACTGTTGCAACCCTGGAACCTTGAACTCGAACGCCTGTGGCTTAAGTTACTTTGCGACCAGGAAGCAAAAATACGGATCTTGATTGGGTTTCGTCCTTTTTCTCGCGATGATTCTATGGAGCATGATGTTCAGTTGACACTCATTGATATGCTGATCAGTCCAATGGATCCAGCTCAACGCAACTATTTGTATCATAAAAAGCAATCATAAATTGAGAGTAAGGCTAAATTCGAAAGTTCTAGGTTGTATAGGGCCATTGCAGCGGAGTTCTAAATATACCGAAGGTAACTACCGAAAGAGTCGGCCATACTCCTCAGAGAAGTAAATCTATCTTAGAATTAAAGCCCCTTCGGAATTTCATGAGCTCAGGGGCCTGGAAACAAAACACTGTACTCAAAATATTTGCCATGAATGAGATTATGACGTTCTGGCCGACGCTGGTTGATCCTAGTGTGCGACATTGACGGCACCCGTTATCATCAGTATCGCGTGTCACCGTCTCACTCGTGCGACGATTCTGAAGACTGTATGGGAGGGTGAGGTTTCTATAATACGTCGCGACCGTGACATATCTAGGTCGATGCAAACTCCTTCCAGTTCGCCAGTATTGTCGATATGAATACCTCTATTACTATGGATCATGCTAAGCCAGAGAAGCACATTCTCCACAATCTATGGGACTCTACCACCCAAGTAGTTCGTAGGCTCTATAGGATGACATGGTTTCTTGAAACAATTAGCTTTGTACTGGCTGTTATATCATTTCTTGCAATCGTTATCACAGTGGCTCTTTTTGACGATTCTACTGAGCCCTACTGGCCAGAGTACATTTCGATCAATTCCCTAATAGCAATATTTACCGCAATCTTCAAGGCCTCGCTGTCCATGCCAATAGCGGAGGGTAAGTTAGTTTGGATACATCATAGACATTCTTACTAAACTGGACTAGGTATAAGTCAACTCAAATGGGTTTGGTTCAATGGCTCATCAAAGCCCCTTTCTGACCTCGATCGCTTTGATTCTGCCAGTCAGGGACCATGGGGCTACCTCATTTTACTTGCTGATTTCCGGAAACAGTATGTTCACTACATATCTTCATGTCTCCTTATAAAGTAGCTAATACAAAAGTAGTTACCTGGCAAGCATTGGAGCCCTAGTTACTGTAGTAGTTCTTGCGGTAGACCCCTTTTCCCAACAAATCATTCTAACATATAGTTGCTTGAGGGAAGCCGACTATGCCTTCGGTCCTTGGCTAGCTATTCCAAGAACCAATAATTATACCCAAAAGGATATCCGCGTCGGCACGGTCGTCGGTGCTCTTGACAGAAATATGGAAATGGCAGTTTACTTGGGCCTTCTTACTCCACCGAAGAATTCTTCTTCCAGTATTCCAATCACCTGTGTCACGGGAAACTGCACTTTTCGCTCAGTGGGGAACGCCACCGTCTCCACTCTAGCAATGTGCCATTCCTGTGTAAATCTTACAGAAAGTATTAAACCAAAGGAGACATCTGCACACGATGGAGTGAAGAGCCTTGCACCACAATTTTGGATTCCTGGAAGCCATGCTGTTCTTGAACCTTTCGGCCCAAGTCTTATCGAGTTCATCTTAACTTCCGTTGCCGCGGCTACACCAGATGATAACAGTCTTGTCACGCTTGACATCTTAACACTAACTTATCTGGAGCGCTGTAATGGAACTTGGCCAAACGTTGACGAGGACGACTATAGCTAGTGTCACTGACAATCTTAATTGTGGCTAAATGCTCATTATTTCCCATGTGTACATACGTACTCAGCCAATGTAACAAATTTAATCTATTGTGAAATCCTGGTATCTTCCGTGAGAGTCACTAGACCATCAAAATTCGCAGGGGCCTTTTCCATGCTCACGGATCCTTATCTCTGGTATGGAGCATGGCGTAGCTGTAATCATTCCAGTTCCCACACCGAGATCAATACAGTAGAGGTATGAATGAACGGAACGTTGAAGGAACATCGTGACACAGGTGCCAGTACTTGGTATCCGCCAAAGTGCATTTGGATATACGGTAAGGAAGCGGCATTTGCCATGGAACAATCTGCTTATAAATTTATTGGAAATGCAACTAGTTTCTCGGGTGAAATTGGAGGTGACATTTGGCTTCAAATTCTCTACCATAATGGAAAGGCAGACCTCAATACTATTAACGAATATATGGAAGGAATTGCACGATCAATTTCAGCAACGATCCGCCAATACTGGGATGGAGACTCCGCCACTTGAACAGAATTTGACACATTCATATGCATTGAAGCAAGATGGAGATGGATCAGCCTTCCAGCAACGTTACTTTCGCCAGCTGGTCTATTTTTCATTCTAATCTATCGGCAAGGGGCGAGACGTCAGAATGGGACAGGAAATGACTGGAAATCGTCTGCGATAGCAGGTCTCTTCCATGGTCTCGACGCCAATACATCTGCAAGAATTGCACGTGAAGGGTGGCCTAATACAAGGTCTGAGATGGAAGCTACTGCATGAACTATGATGGTCCGCCTGACCCATGAGGATACCGGGGCGAAATTCACACTGAGATCTACGGGCCAATAGGAGCTGCGTACCATACAATATAGTGACACTTTGTTTGTCATTCCACCACAAGAGCCGACCAGTCCGTTGTCTGTCGAGGTTGATCAGCCTGAGACAGACGTACACGCAGGATTACTTCGAAGAATTTCGAGCCTCGAAACGTTTCACGAACGGGATACGCCACGTTCATCTCAAACATTCTAGGTTTTCTCATCAGTTCTCAAACAGCTCAGGAACAATAGTGAGACGTTTTGGATTTTCCTTGAGACTAAAACAGCCATTACCTTGTTCTTTTTGTATCTATTTGGAGAAATATGCCTTGTCAATTTCACTAAATTTCTTTACTATGAGCCTGGAATCGGCTAGGAGGATCGTAATGCCTAGGAAGACATTTGTACGGCGAAGTTCGCAGGCTAGATATTATATAATTTCCTCTGGTTGTGCAAACCCATTCAACCACAATATTCTACCTGCATGCCGTATATTACCCGTATCATGAACTAGTAGCCCATGCGTTCTACTTGAGACTAGGTTTAAAATTGCGTGCCGCTGCCCGCTCGGGAACGTTATCTAAATATTACGCACGTTTCCTTTATCAGAACAAGAATTCCTAAGGCACCTCACATGTGCTGAACATCCGTAACGAGATTAGAAATTGATTGAAAGATCAGTATCGCTTTCAGGCCTTTTGGAAATTCTTGACGAACGACTAGCATCTTCAGTACTTAGCACTTATCTAGAAGTCTTTAAAGTAACCTTTTGCGGTTGATATAAACTATGCAAACGACAAAAGGAAGGAGATCATGTGCACAAACCAACAGTGTAGATTTGTCAGATTATACTATGGCTCACGATTAAGACGTTACAAATTATATATGATGAAAGATGGGAACTTAAAAGCGCGTCCCTTATACTCTGCCGATGGAGCTTTGATCTCCAAGCGACTGTATCACCCTAAAGCAGTAAGAACAAGCTTTGGTTTCGCCTTTTCCCAGCCGCTCTTCTTCAAAGCCGTTGTAATTCCTGCTCTGTAGAATATTCCATCCCGCTCATCCACCGATATTGCGACTACTTCCGGGCGATGTTTTTTATCTGCCATTCGTATAAGCCGGATAGAGGTCCACTCCTCTACAGGTGAACTTTGGTGAATATGTCCCAGTATTGTCCCGTCTTGGTGTATGATATTTCTGTAATCAGGATCTTTGCTCTTCGAGACGTAGAAGGTTGCATGCTCCGCCCAAAAGAAGAGTAGCCGGTCGTTTGATGTAGTTGTGAGATTTTCGGATGTGATCCCTGGATATAGGAGTGATATATCATCTAAGGAGATAGTAACTTGCTCTGGCCGAGACATTGTTATTAACACCTGGTTTTCCTCTTGATAATCCAATCGAGGTTCATCTATTCCGACCTGTATCAGTTGTAGCGGGCTACATCGGAGCATGTAACATTGTATTTGTGGATATGTGCTATTCGAATTAGATAGTATTCAAAGATTTGTTCGTATTGAATTGAATCTCACTCATTATCCTCCCAGTTTCCCGAAAACATGCCATAGGCACCTGTCCAACCCATCCATGACCAACTCGGAAAGTGGATATTCCTTGTGTAAAAGTCCTGGTGGTACCATAGCAAGGCATAGGAAAATCGAGATACAGGGAGGCCCCAAAGAAAGGTCTCTCCAGTCAAATAAGAGAACTTTCTTAGGACTGCGTGAAAGGCATCATATGCGTCCGTGGGATAGGTCAGCATTCTTCTCGTATATGACATAATGAGAAGTGCCAATGGGTACATGAAGTCTTTATTGCGCATCGTCGATTCACACAGTTCCGTGGGATCTCGCTCCAATCGAATGCTGGACGAAACTTTTATAAGTGGACACTCTGTGTATAGGTCCTCGCTCCAGAACTCTTCTTGGCAGGCCCAGTAAAGTTGCTTTTCTCTGAAGATTAAGACTCTTCGTGATAATGCTTTTTCCTGCAACGTCCAGGCCCGTGTCATCCAAATTGAATCTTTGAGATAAGATAGAGTGTAATCACGATTTGCTCGAAGAGTGGATACGAGACCTAGTCCAGGCTGCCCTGTCAGTTCCTCGGGAACGCTGACTGTTTCCTGTGATACGCCCCGGCTAATGGAAACCCCATCAATTCCTGTATTTGAATTGTTACTGTCTGCTGCAGCAATGGTCACGATTGCATTCTCGTAAATGCTGCTCATCATTCCTATCTGTTCCTTCTTATCTGCATCGTTATCCTGGAGTATACATAGCATATCTACCCATAGGTAGGGGATTTCAAGAGCTTTTGCCACGTTAATTGCATCGTCAATCGTTCTAGGGGCTTTCCCGACGAGAGCTCCGTCTACTTCGAGGGCGCGTTGCTCCGTACTGTCCATCTTGATCATTTGCGTCATTGATCCCCAGACGTAGCTGAGAGCGGCGTAACGAATTGTAGATATATTGACATTGGTGAAATGCTTCACGCATTGTCTGTCGGTGTCTATGACTCGGAACACTCTACAAGTTGGGATGTATAAATGACGACGAAATCCAAATATGATCCATATCCGCACTCACCTAGCTCGAACGTCTTCAACTTTCGTCTCGGAACTCGTACACCGATGGTTTGTTACGCATTCTTGTAACCAATTTCTGATGAGATTGAAATCTACGAAAGGTCCCCTGAGTCGACCAGTAACAACCGGCATGTTCGGATTTTCCGTGTGGAGATGAAAGGGATTCAGTTCAGTAACCTGATTCTGGGTTTCGTAGAAGCCTTGCAGGCAGCAATTTGCTTCTGTTGATGGATCCCCATACGGGATGCCTCCTTCCTGGAACCAGTGAGGAGTGAGTCTTGGTATCGGAAATTCAAGATGAGCTTCGTGTCCTGTATTGGGCCCTGCAGTAAAGTAATCCAAGAAATCGTCATAGTCGATCTGGCAAACCATCGGTTTGTTGGACTTTTGTTGTAACTCCGATACACCACAAGACATGGCAGTCTTGGATATAAAACGGCAAAGTTGGCATTCAGCAGCAGAATCATCGATACGACTCTGTGGTCCTAGCTCAAGTGGGCGAACTCCTTTTGTCCACCTATTTTCCTTGGTTCTATAATAAAACCTTGAAAGATCAAGGGTTTCCTGAGATAACCGCCCAAGCTCCGCCACGGTCGGATGTCTGAAGATACCAAAGTTGATTTTCGAACAGTACTCGCACAGCGCCATAATTATCAACAATAGCAATACAAGCTTCGTTAAACGTGGAAATGAATGAAGAGGCGTTGTTGGTGTAAGATCATCGTCAGGTTCGAAGGTGGATGCGTGTCATCCTCTCAGCTTGAGCGGGGTAATTTATGAAGTACTGCATTCGGTATGCCGGCATTTCGCTTACTAATCACATTGTGTTTGGCTTGTACTGTCTGGTTTCACTGTATGAGTAAAGCGACATGCCTGGGCAGTGTTACTTTTGAAACCTTTTTTGGAAACCAAATGAAGACCTTTACGGTGCTATTTAGGGACTAGTACTAAACTATTTAAAAGAGCATAGCCTGCATTGCAGTCTCATCTCAACGCACGTAACCACTCTTGTTAGTTGACCGGTGAGCAACATGGCTTTGTCCCTGGGCGCCTTTCGCGGTCGAATTTCGCAGCACAATCTTGCCTAGCTGGTGAGTCGTGGGAAAAGGAAATAATAAACTCCTTAGTCTGGCCAGGTCTTCCTCACCCCACCTTTCGAAATGAAAGGCTTGCATGCTCTAAACGCACCCCTCTTTCTATATGGATGCACATACTCACGTATCCAATAACGATTCCCGCAGGTGGGTTAGAAGACCAGACTAAAGTTCAGCCTCGCAGGTGACAAGTGCACTAGTTGCGTACACGAGATTTGTAATTAAATGGCCCATCACATAGTGAGGCGGACGTCTACAGCCTGAGCGATTTCTCGACCAATAGATTATTTTGTCAATCATCAGGGCTCTGAATTCATGATAGCCTGATCCATCGCCCTAATCTCTACCTAATCAATGTTTCACAGCATCTGAAGGATGATCCCCCATGTCTATGCCCCCAATTTCGAATTATTCGCCCCCGCCCGGAATCCATATGCCGTATAGAATTCGAGTTTCGTTTTCCTTGCCCTTCGAGCTCCCGAATACCACGACATCTATCAATTACGCGCTACCAAACTTTAGCTAGCGACGGCACAAACTATTACTAGCAGTACAATGGCTGCACCGAAGCGCATTTCTACAGAGATCTACTACCTTACGAAAGATCCCCAGCACCACATCGAGAAGCCTTATACTCTCTTTTATGAGCCTGACGACGGGATACCTCGAACAAACGTTACAAATGAGCGACGACCAGTCACAGTCCATAATTTTCGCCGTCTCCAAGATCATGGATCATTCCAGCAATATGGGTTCACTGTAGCAGAGCTCGATTCGAACCTATCGCCGGAAGAGTTTTATCTGAATGATAGGGTCGTGGATGTGTATTACCAAGAATGCACGAGACTTTTACAAGGTATTTTTGAAGGGGCATCGGGGATCTGTATTTTTGAGCATTTGGTACGCTTGCCTTGCTACTTGACAGATGGTAATTAGAAGCTGACAAGGGACTTGAGACTAGGAAGAGGCATGAATCATTCCCAGTGTCCACTGGGGAGGATTATGTGCATGAGCAGCCGACCACAATGGTTCATATAGGTAAATTTCATGTGCTATCCGTTTGGAGCATTAACAGAACCTAGAAGATTACACGACGAATTCAGCGCAAAGCTTAGTCTTGAATGCGTTCAATATTCAGCCTGCGAAATACAGTCGCATAGTTGCGGTCAAGTAAGTAGTCAGAGCATAGTCTCATTGCCATTGCCTGATCTAAATTATCATAAGTTTGTGGAAACCACTTAGAGGTCCAGTATATGACTGGCCGCTTGCCTTATGCGACCCACGCACTATAGAATTTGCCTCCGAAATCGTTCCTGCAGACCTCGTCAAGAGAGATAGCTACACCGAGAATGCTCGTGTTTACTACAGCGACAAACAGAAATGGTACTACTACGATGGCCTGAAAGAGAACGAGGTCATCATTTTCAGGCAATTTGATTCCGATATCGAACATGGAGGAGGTGAGTCTTTGAACATCTCAGACATGTCGATTGAAGCTAATGATGAGACAGGGGTTCCACACACGGGGTTCCAGGACCCAAGCACACTTCAAGACACTTCTCCGCGAGAGAGTATTGAGACAAGGGCGTTCATTTATTTTGAATGATCAATGGAAAGGTCACACGGGTAACATCGGATGCACAAGCGTAACAATTTATCAATACATAAGCATTGTCCATGATCTTCAATATGTTCCACTCATTGGTGTTGTCTCAGACCACTTCTACCAGATAATTTCCAGCGAAAGAATCATTTACTGCCTCATCATTTAGGCTTAGGCTTGGGCTTGGGCTTGGGCTTGGGCGTTGGGTCTGTCCCTCCAGTGACTGCTGATCCGTCAATCAACAATATCTCGCCCGCCTGCTTCCCGTATCTCTCCCCTGGTCTCTCAGCCGACTTTGGAGGCCAGCTTGCTTTCCAGGGTTGGGATTTCGGCTCTGTTGTGTCGTTGGGCATTGTTGTTGGAGGCAGAAAGCGATGACTTTGTGAACTAGTTGGAGCAGTTAGAGTCTGGAATTCAAATTTATGCATATTGAGACGCACGTGGTTTGTTATGCGAAGTAAAGAATCACTTGTGATGGCTCGATCTTGTGGGCGAGCTTTGGAAGAGGGGAAGAGTTGATGAGGTGCCTCTAAATCAGGATCGTGGACCCCTCTCGGAAGTTAATAATTATCTTCTGGTCTCAGCCTTGGTTGACGTGTCCCAATGTATGCCTAAATGGCCCTCATGCAGAAAGAAGGCAAACAATAGGACAGTGCGTTCTCTCCAGCTGAAAGGCAAACTATCTGCCTTGCCTCTAGCTTAAATCGAGATTCTATTGATCAGTCCTGTTAGCCCCCAAGGCTATGCACACCCTGGCAAATTAATCCTGGTTATACATTGGGGACGAGGCAAATCAGTGGAGTCTGAAACAACCCCGCACTTTGATAAGACCTAAGCAGCCAATATATTCTCACGCAAGGCGACTTGTGTAGATCCATTCGTTCACCGGAACACCGCCCTCCAGAACTTTCATGCATGTCAGCATAAGGAGATATGCATTGAACCGGTGGCCTACTCCTACGTTAATGATGTGGCCTTTTGAGCTTGGTCGCCCTGCTACGACGCCTTACCCATCTGCCCTTTTGGCTTCACCAATAGTCCTGGCTCTCTGCCTCGTGTTTGTTGGGTTCTTCTACGCCAACCATCTGTCGCTGTAGAGGCAACAACCACCTCATTCTCTTGATCCTGGCATCTGCCTTTCCATCCTAATACCATGGCGAGGTAGTCCCCTGTGATAGAAAAAATATACCATAAAGTCGCATGCTAATGTTTTCTTCTCAAGTCCAGCAGCGTTAGCCTCTCTACCTTCCATTATCTATCAACAAGTCACCAAAATGGCGGGTGCTTGGATCGTTGTTTCCGATCGCTGGGAGTTTGCAAATGTCCAAGCAGCTCTCAACGTCGTCATATCTTTTATCGGTGCTAGTGGCATATGGGCCTTCTCAAGATTCTGGTGGCAGCGTGGAGCGAAAATGGTTGTCGCGAAGGGCAAGGCGCCTTTACCTTCCATGTTCACGTTTACTGGGCCCGGAGAAGGGTGGGATTTGATGAAGCTTCTTCGAAGGAGAATATTTGCAAAGAAAAATTGGCATCTCCTTCTACAATTGCTAGTGGTTCTTGTGGTCACCCTCACAACGATGTTCGCGGGCCCCATTGCTCGGATATCTCTCCGGTCGGGCCATACTATCGAGTCGAAAGATACCCGTGGTCTTTGGACTACGAAAGGGGCAGGGCGAGGGCTAAGTCTTACCAAGGCCTCGGTTCTGTGGAATAACACTTGGAATAACTTAGAAGCCGCTGGCTACCCTACCGATCAAATCCTCGATTTCGTACCATACCCAACGGAGCCTTGGGTTTATCGAGAAGACGAGTGGGATCCGACTTGGCGAGCTAGTTGTAACCACACTGATGAGACCGTCATACCTAATTTGGTTGCGACTGGGAATGAATCATTTTCGGAGCCCTTACTTGCATTTCCCGCACTGCGAACGACTATGGATCCATCTTGGTTAGATGATTCAAAATACCGCTTTGAATCTGTTTGGGCTGTTTGGGTGAATTACTCAGATGCCCCCCAGGTCAAAGAATATATCTCCTTCATACTCTTCCAATCGGACCCTCTCATAGACAATCAGATGGATCTCAATCGAAACCCACTCAGGTTGTCAATCACAGAACTACATGTTCGGAATATCGAACTGCAAACTAATGCTGAAACCCTTACTCTATACACCACCACTGGACCCATCGGACCTGCTGGGTATGCAAGCTATTCACGAGCAGAGTGTCTGATCAGTCGCAAAGCCCATGTGGACGACGAGACAAAAGTGCCATGGCTATGGACGAATGAGACCTACACACTTATATCTGCCTTCGCAGATTTCTACTACTTTCCCTTTTTGGAGGCAGCGCGTCACAAGCTTGAAGTCAAGATACTCACTGGAAAAGATCTCTTTAGGTTCTATCAAGTTTACATGGCTTCTATCACAACGAACGATAGTCGGCCATCTACCAAACGCCTCAGTGTTCGAGTACGTACTGTTGAGCTAGCCTTGGCCACCCTCATCATCATTCTCATCATCTTCGCATTGACTATGTGGAGTTCAGTCCGGTTCTTGATCTTTAACATTCGCTACAAGTCCAACATCAGGGACGTATGTATTCCAGACGCCAGGTTAGATTGGATGGTCCATGCTATAAAAAGTGTCGAATCAACGGAGGACGACGAAACCCAGCGATCCGACCGTGAGGACTTTCAAAGCGCTGTCTTCGGATTCAAGTCCTTAGACCAGCAAGCCACAAAGAATGCACGAGCCCGTGTCTACGCCAGTCATTCAGACTTCGCCACACAGGCGCCAAACATGAAGCCCGCGGCGGCTGTTCAATCTGATGGCGTCCAAGATCCTAATAATACACCTGCCAATGTTACCACCACTCACAGTCAGGTTCCATTGGCGTCCTTGCCTGACGGGGCATCGGACAATTCGACTGCTTCGGAACAAGCATTGAAACCAAGCAGTGACGATCAGCAGCGTCCACTTGATGTTGATGGCGACCATGATGAACATTCTACGGAGAACTCGTCACTCAATCACGTCCCTATCGCACAAGGTAGTATAGAATCTGGAGGTAGTATATCTTCAGATGTGACATCAATGAGAGAGTAATGTGACACCTTAGGGGCAAGGTGATGTCACTGTTTGCTTTCCCTGTTGTTGTTACCGACGATTAGCGGAGAGGGATGCACGTCTGTGTATGACGCATTCCTTCGTCTATAGTATGACACGATAGCCAGTATTCAATTATTTCTTTGCATATCATGAGTTCCACTAAAACGCATTTGCAAATCCGTGCATTGTCATTTTCATATCGTCGTGATTAAATTGGCGACCTTTTATAAACACAAATTGTCTCGCCACATTTATACACCGAATCGTATTAACACAAAAGAACTTATACGGCACTAGAATTTGTAGTGCGAATCAAGGGACATTCCCTTTCTGGTATGTATGAATCCTCCTGGCCCACCTGGACTCTCCTACTCACCAATACGCCTTGCAAAGCAGTCAGCTATATTAAAGGAGGCATTCCGCTTCACATCCCTTTATGCTCAACCAATATATACACAATGAGAGAGAGATGAGGTTACCATGAATGGCATTAAGTGGGGGATAGGCCTCAAGCATCGATCAAATTCGTGCTTTAGTAGTAGAGACAAGATCAGGAAAATAAAGGTATATGCTATCACGCGTTCTAAGGTACTACTGTTAACGTCGAGGCTGTCCTCTTACACCATGAGATGTGCTCCATCCCACGTTCTCTCCACTGACATATGTCCCATTAATAAACCAACCTAAAATAGCATCGGTTGACCTGGAATAGATGGTAGCCCTGGGAAGTAGTCAGAATGATAATACTCAACTTAAACACATTAGGGGAAAAGCTCACATCCATCGACCTCTTCTTGGACTACCCGCTCTTTAGTGCACTTGATTGCCTCCTCCGCCGTCTGAGTCTTCAGTTCTGTGCAAACGTCGCCAGTGCAGCGAGCGTCCAAGGCACGTTGGAGTGAATCACCTTTCCATCCAAAAACGTAGTCTCCATGCTGGGAGTATCCTTTCCTGCACGCTGTTTTAGTGGCATGCCATACATGGGGAAGATGAGGACTCACTGGTCACCAGTACTCCAGACGAATGGCTGCGAGCCATCCGTAGGCCATATGCTCTTGTCATTAAATTGTCGGGTCTAGATGATCCCCAAGTCAATAAACCATCGCTTCAATGCTTAGGGTACATTATACAGGCGAGGAAAAGAAATGATCCAACTTACGTCCCACAGAACCTCGTACATAACCTGGGGAATGACCACAGGATGCGTTGAGGGGCACTTTCCAGTCGGTCCAACATCAGCAGCTCCTGAGCCAGTCGCATAGGCAACGTGACTCTTGTGGTCCGGGCTATCCAAGTTCTTCCCATCCCAGCATGTAGGGAAAGTAATAACCGAACGGATGCCACCAGCGCAGGTAGACTTTGGAAGTGTCTGGGCATCTGGTGCTCCACAGTTGATATTGCTGTTGTCGCCTGAAGCGGGCATGCAACGATGGCAAACCTTGCGCGCCGTGCCTTCAGATGTGAGTGCCGCGTCTCCGACCAGCATACGGAAGCCCGGTTTGAAGGCCGTGAGCTTTGATTGCTTGTTGGACGCTGGAATGTAATACACAGTAATGCCGCCATTGCCGTGGAGACCCTCTTCCGTGATTTGAGGAACACGCTTGTATGTTCCATTGCGGGCTCGGAAATATAGAACTGCAGTCCAGTAGTTTGAGAAGTCCTCTGAGAACGTGCAACTCGTGCATGTAGAGGACTCGGGGAGATCGTGTGTGGCTGGATCCATGGAAGCGTTAAAGGAGTTGCCACCGACAATTTGGTGGAGATGTGGGGAAGGTATAGAGCCGGGATTGACGAGAGGATCTATACGTTCGACGACGAGTTGGGAGCAGCTGAAGCGCATCATCGGGAACTGTCCTTGGCAAGAGGCATACTCCACGAGGAGTGCCAGCGCCAGAGTCTTCCACTGCATATTGAGCGAGGTAGCAGTTGCAGTCAGTGAGAATCGAACTGGAAGATCAAGATCACATGCGCGATAGCTCAAACTGTAACGGTTATATACATGGTCCTGTCGCCACTTTTCAGGGTGGAACCCCTTCTATGTAGAGCTGGGCGCTATTCTTGATAATGTACGTCAATTCTCAACCACATACTCGTATATATTATGATATTGAAGCGTGAGCTCGGCAGTTAGCGGGGTGTGGGGTTCCCTTTCGACCGGCATAATATCTTATGTTTCCACGTCCAACCGGAAGCGAGAAATTACTGAACATTATCAGGCTAATAATGTTAGAGAGACTACACACCCAGGGAACCATCACTAATCAAAGTCTGCCCAATCGCGAATAAATTGAAACTCTCATCCCCAATTTAAGATTGATATCCAAGCCAAAAAGTAGAGGTGGGGGTTCTTATCGACCCGGTCCTTTTAATATACACACATGGGTTCTCAGACTTCGATACCAAGTATGCTCTCGACGTTAATCATTATCTACCACACCTTGTATTGATATTCTACGTTGACATGTATGGTATATCACAGTAAGCGGGAAGGCTAGATTCAAGGCCTAGAATAAGAATATTGTGGCTACTGTTTAGTCCAACAGATTAATGCTTACCCACGGAAAATCGACAGAGCACATGCAAACGTGTTCTTAATCAAGGGTTCCAGTGCGACGGGACTGAATACACCAAATTAGAAACGAGCCCGGTTGTCTTTATGAAAGTGAAGCGAATACAGCGAGATAGGAACCGTAGAGGGTAAGGAATATCAACTTTGACATGCCTCATTCTCGTGGTATCAAGGCGCCAGCATTGTAAATACTATTTCACGTTACGCAAGCTTAATTCTACGCCTTCCCTGCGGTACAAAGCTCCGACGAGTCGTGTTCAAATCATCATATCTGATATCATGACCCCACGGTTTATTAATAATTCCAATTCTCTCATAATAACCACCCATTTCACGGAGTACCATTATCCATGTCTCACATCTTTCCGCGTTTTCGGTAGGCAAATAATCTGGCGGTCCTAGAAACATTCCAAGCCAAACCCGCTTCGGGTGACTAATCATGGCAGCGATATCATGATCATCAGGACCAATATCATAGCATATGGATGCCTCGATCAATTCGGACTTTCCATCCAAGGATCCGTCATGAATTACTGCCATCAGGTTCGCCTTAAAGCGATTATATTTTCCAGTACTCATTAGTGGTACTTCGCAGGTTATAGCAAACTCCAGAATATTCCCTTCGAGGTATATGAATCGTGAGACCATCCTAGGATTCGCAGATAATTCCCTGATATCATTAGGGGATAATAAAGGCCGACCGTCATGAAGGTAAACATCAATTCCAGTATCCCCGAAACCTTATAGGGCCGGGAGGTGCCAATGTGGATAGAGGACAGGATCTCGACGCCCGAGCCATGATCAACTGGGAAATCCCGGCCTTCTGCTATGGACCGGAGGTTCAGAATCGCGAGGCTCATTATCGCGTGCAGGATATAGTGCCTCGAAGTTCCAACAGAGTCCCCGTATGAATCCATCCGAGTAATGTTGGTTGATATCCTTTACCAGGGCCCTGGGCCAATAACTCTCCAAGGGTTGTATCCGACCAGGATATATTGGAATGCCCCAAGTGTGGTCAATAGGCGGTTGTGCCCTCGCGTAAGATGAGAATATCCCAAGGACGCCATCAAGAGCGTCCGACTGTTTCGTAAGACCAAATATCGCACGCTGAGAATAGTCTGTACTATGAGAAAAGATGCTCCAGGGCTCATCATTTGACATTCGCATTGTAATCCACGGGGATGGGATAGCGCCAATGTAGGATTGAAAACCAGGCTGGGAGTAAAAACAAGAAAGCCATTCCAATGTCATCCCTGCTTCACATTCCAAGCAAACTTGCTCTTCAGTAAAGAACATTTGCCTCCTAGATGAAGATGTTTCTTGATATGTTCATGCGCGAGTAGCCCATTTGGAATATTTAACCAATTGCTTGCAAGGCGTGGGAACGCCCATCAAGGTCTTTGATCCAATAACTACATGTGGGGGAACAGGGAGAGATTTGCCGTTTATTCCAGGCAGCCTATAAGATGGATCAGCCCTTGCAGTGGCAATGATCGTTAACTCTGCGTTGTGGTAAACGGCAGTCATTTTGGGAAGTTGCTGGGAGAGTGCAACCTCGTCAATCTGGGGTATACAGCATCGGTCGACCCAAAGGTACTCGTATCCAAGGCTCATCGCGACGGTTATAGCATCTGTGATGATCAGATGGGAATCTCGAATCTGGTTGTTGGAGACAAGGTATGATAGGTCTGGCTGTTCAGGTCTCCATACACAGCTGAGACAGACGTTCGGTAGATGTTCATGCGCTTCAAATACAGTGAAGTCAAAACACCTGATCAAACACAGGCCTGGTACACTTTCTGGGTGGTGATTAGCGCACTAGTGGTGCGTTAATTGACATGTACGTATCCGGTCATTGAGCATAGAGAGATCTATGTGCTCATCGATTGATCTCATCTTCGGCTTTGCGAATATAAAACTCATTGTCCACTCGCCCGAACTATCCATTCTTTCGTCTAAGAACATCCAGGGCTGATAGCCTTCCATAGCGGACCAGATGCTCAACGCAGCCAGAGGAACTTAACTGTCCAGCGAGTGCGGCGGTTTTAGAAGTATTTTCTTTAGTGAACAGATCATGATAGTACTTCCCGTACTCACTCGCAAAAGCATCTTTCTAAGAAATCCACAAACCGTGCACCAGACATCGTCTTTCAATTCGCCAAAAACACGTAGTTCGTCCTGCTCTTCTATATTTCCGTTCTCGAAACGGAACAGCCGGCTGTTACAGCCTTGGCAAATATTTTCCGTCGGCTGCAGAGATTCGGAGAATGAATTCATGAAGGACAATAGATTCCTTGATCCATCGTCGAGGGGGTTTGGGGATGAGATATCCATAATGTCAATATGGTCAAGACGGTAAACGTGGAATAAGGAATCAACGTAGTAGATATATCTACATCTGGTGGCCCATTTCGTACGCTAGGTGGCGTGGCAATATATGTAGTGACCCATGCACTGCCACATTTTCGGTGTTGAAATAGTCAGTATGCTTCAAGCCACACTAAGCCGCAGCGAACATAGCGTGTAAAACCCTTGCAAAGTATCAAGCCTTTTGATTTTGTAAAAAGAAAAAGATTAACAATAAAAAATCTAAAAGATATGATTAGTGATTGGACAATTGCCCTACATTTGATATCATAGAAGGGCAACTAAAGGGCGATAACAACGGATCAATACCGAACACTTAGTCTTATATAATAGATGATTGCTGCTTCGTTAATGTGGAATGAACTTTGGATGAATACCAAGACTGGACGCCTAACATGCTATGGCCTATGCTGGCTAGCGTTCTACAGTTGCGAAAACTTAAATCCAACCACCACCAACTTTGAGAACATGAGCCATTTTAGCCTCTGGTTTGGAAGTTAAAACTCGAATGAGTAACTCAATAAGGTGAAAAGAGTTCTCCGAAAGGAATGGGGATAAAGTGGCTTTGAATTGGGCGCTGAATTGGTAACTGTGCAGGCACAGCAATCAATCATGCATTTGTAATCGTGTCCCTTGCACCGAATACCGCATCTCTAGAGGTGGAGTGGTTCTAAGAATTCCAGGTTTAACAAGTTAATATTGCAGGAGGTAATGAAGTTTACATTAACAAGGTATAAGTAACCTAATTGAAGGACATAAACCACATATCCCAGACCTGAGGTAAATAAAAATCTATAAGATGCTCACTTTCCGTCTTCGATCATGCTCTGGATTGAAATCCTAAAGCTTGAAATACCCTGGCTGAAGAGTCTGAAAGACTCCTTCCGGATCATACAACTCCGATACCTCCCTCAACCTCTCCCCATTCGCCTCCCCATAACTCTCAATCGGATCCTGAAACTGACTAGCATAATTCATGTAGATATACCGATTCCACAATCCCAGATCTTTAGCCCTTTGAACCGACCTATCAAGCCACCTGTTATAAACCGCCATAACAAGTTCATCATCAGCCGCATCAAGCCACATGTGGTTCATATTAAGGAGGATAAGAGGTCGAGTTTCTTCATCGAGTCCAAGGGCATTTCCACCATTATCATGCATGTGCTCAAGAACTGGCGCGGTCATGACTTGGAATGTCAATGCTGAAAAGGATCCGGTAATGTTCTTTATCGGCTCGGTTTCCTCAGCCCAAATCTCGACGAGGTCGCTGGTTAATCCCGCATCAAGCACAAATGCAGCAGTCCAATAGGTCTCCCTCAAACCGTAGGGATTCGACCCATTCAGCTCTATGGTTAGATCTACCAGTGTTGTCGATCTAGTATCGTCCGTCAACGCAGGTACATCATAGAAACCATCGAAGACGTCCGGATGCGAGCCATTCGGGAGCGGAGCGGCATGTGTGAGAAATGCTCCACAACCCATAGCATCTTGGGCGCGGCTGTAGAAGACACTGAAGATGGGTGCGGAGAGGGGATCATCCAACACGCCATTGATACCGAAATCCACGAAGGCGTCGATCAGAGTGGTGTTTTGTTCAATGGAGTAGACTCGGTTGCCTCCCCACATTTTCCCGTTCTCTAGCGGGTAAGACTGTAGTTCGAAGGTGGTAACGACGCCGAAGTTATTACCGCCGCCTCGAAGCGCCCAGTAGAGATCGGGATTTGTATCTGGGTTTGCGGTGACGACGCTTCCGTTCGCGATAACGACTTCGTAGCTCGCGACATTGTCACATCCCCATCCGTACATATTGCTGAAGAATGAAATGCCGCCTCCAAGAGTTAATCCACCGACGCCAATAGGTGCGACACGCCCGCCAATGACCATGAGATCGGATTCTTCGAGTCGACTGTAGACATCGTACCATCTGTTTCCCGGGCCGATGGAAACGGTATTGCGATCCTCGTTGATAGTGATATCGCGGAAATTGCGCAAGTCGATGTTGATGCCGTTGGCAATGTTGGAGGAACCGGAAAAGGCTGCATGGCCGCCTGACTTGACTGCGAAAGGGCAGGTTGTGTTGCGGGAAAGCTGGATCACGGATGCGACCTCTTCATTGTTGAGAGGACGAAATATGCATCCCGGCAAGGTTTGGGCTTGTTGAAGAGACCAGTAGCCGTTGAGTGAGGCGTTGTAGCCGGCACTGTTGGGAAGAACGACTTGATCGCGGTAGTTGGCTTGCAGCGTGGAACACTAGGGCTTTATTAGCTCCGTAGATTTGCAGTATGATATGAGAGACGTACGGCAAGGGTGCAAGTGGATGTATCGTTGTAGTTGGCCGCGCCAGCAGCTAGTCCAAAGAGCAATGCCCCAACCCACATAGTGAAGAACCTCATCTTGGCAGGTGTGTAAAGTTGTGTGGTTTGAATGACCTTTGATGGGTGTGGTGGAAACGGCCGAGGAAGAAGTTGGGTGCGCAAAAATGGCAATTTAAATACCCGCG
Organism: Rhytidhysteron rufulum CBS 306.38; assembly: GCA_000467735.1. Lineage (NCBI taxonomy): Eukaryota > Fungi > Ascomycota > Dothideomycetes > Hysteriales > Hysteriaceae > Rhytidhysteron > Rhytidhysteron rufulum. Next base: position 2,855 of record AJFL01000684.1, on the reverse strand, counting down.
GGTAGTATTCTAGAAGTATTCTAGAAGGCTGGGATCCTTGCAGTGACCCAGTGAATGTATTCAGATTTCTCTCAGCATACACGAGATTTAAGATCTAGTAGTTAGGTAGCAGTGACATTCAATGACAATGAGCCACATCAGCGTTATGCAAGGAGCGGGGTGGGTCAGCCTCGGCTGCACGCTGTACCACACAATCCTCGTAAGCACAAAAATAACTGCCCTAGGAAAGTTGTATAATTGGTTCAAGTCGTGCATATATAATTCAACCTCGCACCCTTTTTGGGATCAGTCTTACACAAGCAATTATATGTATCGGCCGATGTAAGCAGCCACGTTCCCTTTTGTCCCAACCACCCGATTCCAATATTCGATATGCAGTTTGTGTTTCCATGAAACCGCCAACAAGGGTTAGCTTAATATCGATTCCAGGTTATTTACCCTTTCGCCGCCGTCATCCGTGAAACACTGTTTAATATATTCTCCACTCTTGTGGCTTCGAATGCAATATGCAAAACGTGGAAAACCGTTACCACTTTGTCACTTCCGCCGAGATGCAACAACACATATTGTAATTCTTGCAGGGTTCGGAGCATAGGATAGAATAAGGAAGTGGAAATCGAAGAACAACGGCTAAAACACATACCCTGCCATGGTGCTTTCGCTTACCCGAATTATGACCATAAGCATAAAGAGAGCCAAACAAAGGATTTGTCGCTGCTGAATGTGTCACGTGGTACATCCCTTTTTAGTCTCACGTAGAATAGTGGACATATTTTCCGAATATCGCTTGCTTTCACAGGTTGTGCATTCGTTACACATCCCACGCTTCGGGGCTTTGGTTATACGTTGGAGTAAGCCCTATGTACGTTTGTCCGTTGATGGCAAGGATAATGGCCCATCGGTATAGGTATGGAGAAATGAATGTTGGTTTGCCAATCTCATCACTCTATATTATATCCCAAAGTTCGACACCATTATCACGCTAAATCGCAAGCAAATTACTATTCATTGAAAACATCACCTCAGGATTATTATCTGATCTGGCGGTGATTTCCCGTAGCATTGACCCTGTGCTAGTGTCCCGAAGTACAGCCAACGAGCTCCCAGCAATTGCTAGGACCTTGCTGTTGGGCGAGAAATCCAGACTTGTATAGTCCGCATGATCCTCAAAGGCTCGTGGCGCTCGATTGGAGCCAGTACCCCAAAGCAAAACCGCCGTTTGGTCACATCCTACTAGGGAATTGCCATTTGGTGAAAATATTGGTCGATATATACACCGATTTGTACTTCGCAGCATTTCTCTAGAACGTGTGTGCCAGATGCTGGAACATGATCGCTCGTTATGGGTATACGCTGTTGCCAGCTTAGTGCCGTTTGGTGAAAAGGCTAGGACATCAGCATCTGCATCCGAACTCATTTCGTTGTCGAGCGTAGGCACACTTACTAGCTGCCCCTCAGTAGTTTGGAGCGTTTGCTCTAGGGTTGATCCTGCCAATCTCTGATACTCCTTATCCTCTCGTAACATGTCCTCTATCGCGAATCGTTCCATACGATCAAGCTCCAATCTCTTGTTCGCAATATTCTTTAGCTTTTGCGCTAGCCCGGATTCCAATAAATCCTTGTTGTGACTGAGCTCTTCAATAGCTAGTCTTGCTTCGCGCCGTAAAAGGGCTAGTAGCCCAATACACTCGCTATATCCAAGAAGCTCTGCAAGGGACTGGGCGTCGGCCAAGAGCTGCTCAATTCTATAAGCGGTTACTCGGACTCTATAAACGGCTGTATGTAGTATTTGAGTTACTGAATAAAAGAGTTCAGGTATAGGTTTTCCGACTTGATCCATTCAATCGTTGTCGAATTTGAGCTTGTTCTTGTGGAATTAACCCATCCAGAGATTCAGTTCTACGCACTCCGGGCAGTCCCATCCTTATTTCTGTAGAACGTAGTCCATTGTAAGTGACGCAAAATCGTAACAAGCCTTCTCCAATGTGGCTTGAGCCTTCACAAGAAGTTGGTGTTGACTTTTCAGGGGCAGGTACGGGGGATATAGAGATGGAACGGGGACCTTAGCATGCAGTGAACGATCTTCCACTGTCATTATTGTTTTATCATCTCTAGATATCAGCATGGAGACTTTCAGCATGACCGCTAAAAGGCATACCGAATTGCTCTTCCTTGCCCTTTTCCGTCATCTAAAGTTCATCAGCCAATATTCCATGAATATCGTAATCTGGACGACCTCCTACAACATCTCTAATCGTATCCGCTTCGGTTCTTGCTGCCTCAGACTCCGAAGTTTCTCTTTTCGCGCTCTAGACGGGTGAAACATCAAAGACCTCTAGTGTCGACGAAAATACATTCTGTTCCAGTAGCTTCCTGGCTCGTATTGGAGAGATTGTTGATGTTATGCTCCGTTATCAAAGCATGCACATTCGCTTCGCCCTGATGCTTCTCGATCTGCTTACGGACCGGTTTTGGTTTGCGCAAGCTCGCATCCAGTCCCCTGAAGATATTATTCAACGCGAGGTAGACAAGTCTTTCGTCGGGGGGATTTTTGGCCATGAAGGTCAGGTATGGAAGAGCCTCAAGATATATCTTTGAGTAAATGTCGAAGGGGGAATTCGATATCGGAATAGGAGACTGGTCCATGCTAAAAGTGGAGGTATGATTATCGGGTCTTCACCAGCCAGGTCCGAATGTCACCAACGCAAACGACGAATATGCTAGTACACACCCTTTTTTCATGGTACATGTCTCATCGTACCAAATTTCAAAGGACGAAAATCAGATCAACCGCGCATTGGCACATCTATTTGCTACGCATCACGCACGCACAAAGAGGGGGTAGTAGTAGTGGG
>AJFL01000683.1:0-19876 GCA_000467735.1 Rhytidhysteron rufulum CBS 306.38 | reverse complement strand
TGTTTGATGTGGGGGGGGGTGCATGAGCGAGCGAGCATGCAGGCAGGGAGCTGGATTGGGAATGATGCTGCTGGTGGTGGTCGAGAGCGCAGGTGGTGATAGTTACCTAGGCAGTCAGTCAGTACCTAGGTGACCAGTAAACCTCGTATTGTACTGCGATAGATTAGCCATCGTCCATGGGATTCTGGAATGCCTACGACGGCCTTCGGTCTGCTTCTTCTCGGCGCACTAGCTGCGAACAAGAGGACTGCGATTGGCTGCACGCAGGGCCGTCGGTGAAGGGAGGGCGGAGACTAATTCAGTAACGACGACTTTGGGACGACGCGTGCTTGTTAATGGCAGGCTGCTGATTGGCGCGGGCCCCGGAATCGATCTGGAAATTTGGAGCCAAGGGGACACTCTGACCTTCACTACCTGCACGCCTGGCCGCGGTCCAAGCAGCGACATCAACGACAAGCTAACGACGACCAGCACCTGGAGAGTACGAGCGCTGCGTCCCGACGACTGTCGATGCGCATCGCCTGCTCGGAATCCTGCTGGCGTATGACAACATATCCGGCTGCTTTGCTGCCACCACCGCGCGCTGCCTCTGTTCCCTCACCGTCTCTTCGCTGCCTGCCTGCCTGCCTGCCTGCTTGCCCTGGCCTCCACCACCTGACAGTCACATTACCCCGGACCGCCATTGATTGTGTTTCTGACGTCTGCCTTTATCAATCAGATCTAATCTGTATCCGAAATCACCTCAAGACCCCCCAAATCACCCACGCCAGACCGCGCCCATCTTACCCTCCTCGCCCGCCTGTATCCCTCCTCACCCGTCGCCCATCGCTCCCGCTCTCCTGCACATGATTTGGTAACCCCTGCCGCCCTTGTACTATGGCGGGCGTGTCAAGCGGAGGCACTTCTCTGGCTCCTACTCCTACCCATCCTCATCATCTTTCCCGCGAGCCCTCGAGGGAAGACATCGAAATGGCCGAAAACTTGAATTTGCTCAACCACTCCCAGGATCGCCACAATCCTTCCAGGGAACCAAGCGCGCAATCCAACAATAGGAATGTCCCCCAGCCTGCCACTTCGCCCGCCACTGCTGCTGGAGTCTCCGAATATCATTCACTCGAAGACACGCTTCACTTCCAGCGCACCACCCAGCCCGAGGCTTCTCCTGCCCCGACAGCCACCTCTTCGGGGAACCAAGCTTCACCATCCGGTTCTGCGCCCAACACTGGTCAGATATGCAGGTTAGTTGTGCATTTATTCTGTTTGCCACTACTTTGATCCCGTTGTTTGAGGAATTGGCGGTTAATCTTCCTCACAGCAACTGCGGAACGACGCGAACACCTCTCTGGCGCCGTTCTCCTACCGGAGAGACTATTTGCAATGCCTGCGGTCTGTATTGGAAAGCCAGAAATCAATCGCGACCTACGAATCTGAAGCGCAACATCCAACCGCCCATTCTTACTGTGCAGCAAGACCAGAATGCTGGACAACCCCATGACAGAAGTACGTCCCCGTCAACACTCTCCGCATCCCCTCGCGCTACGTATGTCGCTGCCGATCAAGTCGCTTCAGGTACCTGTCCTGGTGGCGGACGTTGTAACGGAACTGGCGGTCATCAAGCGTGTAACGGATGCCCGGCGTATAACAACCGCGTATCAAAAACCGCTCAATTTGCACTTGCTCAGGCGAATGCCCAGCAAGCTGCTCAAGGGTCTGACAACCAGGCATCGACTAGCGAAAGCGGTGGTGTGTCGAATGTACAGTCTTTGGGTACAAGTACTGCCAGTGTGATCCCTGCATGTCAAAACTGTGGCACGACGATAACGCCTCTTTGGAGACGAGACGAAGCCGGCCATACAATATGCAATGCATGTGGTAAGTAACAACATTGTATTTTTCCGCCTCTGGAAAAGTCTAGGTTCAAGCGCCTCACGGTTCTAACTAAATATCAAGGGCTCTACTACAAACTTCATGGCAGTCACCGCCCCGTAGCGATGAAGAAACAGGAAATCAAGCGCCGAAAACGTGTGGTACCTGCTCCTACAGACGGCTCGTCAATTGCATCTTCACTTCCGAGTTACTCGCCTCAACCGCAACATCGCCCTTTTGAGCACTCTGCGTCTCCTGAGGCACCCAGCATTCCAGCAATAGATCGATATTCAACGTCACCGCAGCCGCCCCATGCCCCAGCACCTAGGAGTAGTGGTCCTATGCCTGTCGACTTCACAAACTATTCCAGTACTACTCTAGGAGGAGGGGCAATGGCACAAAATTTTCGCCGGGTTTCTCCTTCGACTTCTTCACCTCGAAAACGATCGATATCTGCGACGTTGGATTCTGATGAAGCGGCGCCGTCAGGCCCAGCTGCGAACACAATTACTTCGAATCCTCAGCCCAAGCCTCAACAAACTACCATTGCGCATCGTCCTAGCTCCATCAACTCTATTCTAAATCCGAACACGACTTCATCGGTCACTGATCCGAATCTGGATCCTGGTCTCTCTCATCAGTTACCACCTCTCTCTTCGCAGTCATCAACAGCATCATTGACACAGGGGATGTCCTCTAAGGAAAAAGAAGATAAGAAGGCCAGGAGAGAAAGGTTGCTTCGCGAAGCTGAGGCCATGAAAGAAGCCTTGGAAAAAAACAAAAGGCAGTTGGAGGAATTGGATAGCGAGGCGGATTAAAACAATAACAGCCCCTCTTTTCCAAGCATCGAAAAGGCATATGTTGTCTGTTTGATAATATTTCGGCCCCTCGGATCACGATCACGATTTACGGCCTGCATAAACGGAGTTTATACTGGATAATTCCATGGGTCCTCACTCCTCAAGGGAAAAGAGAGAGAAAGAGAATGGAGGGAAATTTTCGGTGTTCTTATTTTTGATATTTTGCCTTGGCAATTGTTTTGGTTGTTTGTTATTTTCTGTTCGGCGCTCTCTCGTTTTGATTGATGATCACATGACCAAGCGACCTTTTTCGCTTTTTTTTTATTCCTCTTTATACTTTCAGGGTACTCATCCCCATGACACAAAGCGCGTTTCTGCGTCGGCGTCGGGTAGGGTTGGGCTGGATTTGGATTTGGATTGGATATATTGGCTAGGGAGATGATATATCCCTGATCCATCGTCATCATTATAATCATCACACGATTGATTTGATTTGAGTATCCTATTCCGTATATCTATCTATTACAAATGAGTTGTAACCTTTTTTACTCTCATCTCCATTTTTATAGCTGGGATTTGAAAAGGGTTGAGATTGGAATCTACTCTCATCATTTTTTTTTTCTGAGTGGGGGATTGGGTTCTTTGAAAAAAGAAAAGTGATGGTTTAGGTACTTGAGTCTTCTGTATACCTTTGCTTTATGCCTCTTCTTCTGCTCTTCTTTGCCTGTGCGCATTCTTTGGAGTAGCTGAGCAAGGGGAGAGTGGAGCGTGGATCATGTTGTGAAGAGGGAGGTTTCATTTTTTAAATAGAGGGGAGTGGGGGTGGTTTAGGGTAGTTTGATTTAAATATTTAGGCTTAAATTTTTATTTCGGTTGTTTGGGGTATTTGTGATTTTTCATGTATGTACAGCTAGCTAGTCGCGCTATTTTGGTCTCATATCTCATATCTCATCTCCCCAATCCTCTTGCAAATACTTAAGACAGATCCGACAGGGTTGTCTAGTCCGCATAGCTTTCTTGTCTCTGAAGAAGCCTATGCTAGTTAATTTATTCTCGGCCTGTTGGGGTCGGAAGTTGTACTCCCGGTTCATTTGTCGTTGGTCATAGTCCCTCCATCCTAACCGACTTACCATTCTCCCTCCTCCTACTTGCATCTCATCCCATCACTTACATCACCATTTCATTCCCTCTTCATCCAACCCGAAGCGTCGTAGGTTGTCACGGGAAGCCACCAGCAACAACGGAGCTGTAGAATCCCGAAAAATGTCTGTATGGTAATTCATTAAAATTACTTCTAAAATAAGACAAAGCTCAAAACCAGATCTTGATTAGTTCTTCTGAGACGGCCGAGGGGGTCAAGACACCGGATTCGGTGATGATGCCAGAGATGAGGTCGGGTGGCTATTAAAATGTTAGTCTGGAGCAATATGTGCGGGGAATAGGTGGCGTTGGAAAGGAGAATGTGCAAGGATACGTACTGTGAAATCCACTGCGTCTTCAGCCGTACTTCCAGTATATTTCGACTTGTCGGGAGTGTTGGACGAATCGTTAACGTCGACACCTTCGTCCTCGACCTTGCTCGCACCGTCGGCTTTCTCGACTGGAATTTCGTCTTCGCCAACCTTGAACTCGAGCACCTTTTGCTCAATAGGCAAGTCATACTGGCTAAGTGGATATAAACGGACGAATTTGTGGCTCTCGGCTACAACATAAAACGGTTTTCCCTTTGCCTTAGCGAGCAGCCCCATCTGGTACGTTCCCATACGGGAGATGATGCCACCGTTTTCGACAACGCCTTCAGCTCCGACGATCACCATGTCGACCTTCCCGAGGGAATACGCAACTGCGGAGTCTGGGATCGTAGCTACGGGGACGCCGCGAGCTCGAAGCAAAGAGACGGTTCTAGAGCCCTCCTCTCGACCCTGTCCTTCCTTCCCGCTTTGAGAATTGCCGGTATCGTGCACCGTTGAATGCTGTGATAGAACATAGATGACGTTGAACCTAAGACCACCCGCCTCGGCCGCAGATTTCAGCAAAGCGCCCACAACACGCGAACCTCCATTCGTCAGCACAGTAGCACCATCGCGTACGAAATGCCGTCCAAAACTCGCAATCTTGTCCCTCGACGCCTTTGCCCGCTCAACAAACAACCGTCCATTCGAGAGCAAGTGTTTCCGGATAGCCTCGAAATCTCCGCTTGGTCCCACGCTAGCACCCAAACCACCAGCTGGCCGGTTCAGTGTAGTTATCAGGTAGCGTTGAAAAAGATCTGTACCTGCAGAGAGGGAAATCGGGTTCGCGATCGCGGTCTTCAGGGTCTCGGTGTGAATGCGGAGGAGATCGAGGGTTTCCGATATGGTGGAGGCAGAGGAGTGTGCAAGGGCTTCTACGAGGGCTTCGATAGCTGCGACAGGCATAGTAAGGTCAGGATCGGTTGTGAGGAGGCGCTGATAGGTTTTGACGATATCGAAGGTGGGATCGGCGGAGGTGGAGGCCGGAGGGCGGATTGTAAGGTTTTGGGCGGACATGTTGGGCGATTGTATATGTGTTGATTCCAGTATATTTCTATGTGGTTCTTTTGGATCAATCTGCGCCTGTTCTGGGTGTGTGTTGGCTTCCTGCGGAAGCTGTGTAGTTACGATGGTGGGGTGTTCGGATTCGTAAATTGCGCTTTGAGAGGAATTGTGCGGTGCTGCCCTGTTAGATGGCTCTATGGAGGTTCTACAACCTAGCGGAGGGATTGAAAAGCGTTTGTGTAGCTGTAGACCAGTCTTTTGGAGCATAAGAGAGTGGAGTGCTGGCAAGATGGGCGGAATATTGAAGTTCGACTCATCGCCAAGCCCTTTTGGCCTACTAGGTCCCGCATCACGTGCGGCGCTAGTCGTTTAGCGTTGGTTGTATAAATCATGGCCCCTTGATATATCACCAACATCACTGAGCTCATCTGTCCCACCTGAGAAGACTAGGGCACTCACGATGACTATTCGTATGAATCGACCGCGTTATTAACGGTGAAAGTCAATGCTCATTAACTAATCACTAACATCTTCAAAATAGTCACTTTTCTATGCCAGAGTCTGCGTTGCTACCGGCGGTTCCGATTCCTCAACAACAAACCGGTTCTCCTCTTTCAAGACATCTCGCTTTCCCTGGATAGTCTCTTGGCTCTCCATAGGTCTCAGTCCCCATCGGTCAAACATTGCTTTGTCCTCTTCCCAACCATTGCACTCTGTCGTCAACATCTTTTCGCCGGTGAAGACTGCATTTGCTCCTGACATGAAGCACAGCATCTGCTTCTCTTCCGTCATCGTGTTACGTCCCGCGGCAAGGCGGATGATAGTTCCAGGCAGGACCAGGCGTGCCGTGGCTATCGTGCGAACAATGGCATCAAACGAGATCGCCCTGCTGTTTCCTAACGGTGTGCCCTTGATCGGCACCAACGCATTGACGGGAAATGACTCGGGGTGTGAAGGAAGAGTGGAAACCGTGTAAATCAAACCTACATGATCCTTTGACTTCTCTCCCAAACCCAAGATTCCGCCAGTGCAGACGTTGATGCCTGCGTCTCGGACATTGTTGATTGTGGCCAATCGCTCGTCATAGGTTCTTGTAGTGATGACGCTAGGGTAGTGCTCCCTTGACGTATCCACATTATGATTATAGGCGGTCAGTCCGGCATCTTTCAGCTCTTCTGCCTGCGCCTTATCAATCATACCAAGCGTTACACAAGCTTCCATACCCAACGCTCGCACGCCTTTTACCATTTCTTTGATGTTCTTGAGATTGGTCTTTCTCCCACGCATGTCTCTCCATGCGGCACCCATACAGAATCGAGACGATCCGTTCTCTTTGGCAACTTTGGCCGCTTCGAGCACTGAGTCAACAGTGACCATCTTGCTAGCTTTGAGACCGGTATTGTAGCGGCTTGATTGTGCACAGTAACTGCAATCCTCACTACAACCACCGGTTTTGATGTTCATAAGGGTACACATTTGAATCGCGGCCGGGTTGTGGAAGCGCCTGTGCACCGAGGCCTAGTGTAAGACATTGCGATTAGCGAGACGGCACAGCTGGTGGTACTTTCAAAATGGACATACTGCTGCATAGGATAGCTCAATCAACGGTGTGTTGTATATCTCTGTGATTTCATCCCGAGTCCAATTGGTCCTTGGTCCTGTCGCATGCAAAGCATCCTGGAACACGGGCGAGCTGTGTGACGCCGGGGTTTGGGTGGGGAGAACAGGCGCATCATGGACGGTACTAAATGGTCTGTACGAAAGGGACAACCGAGGGGCCTGGAATTGAGAAATAACAATAGCCCGTCGGGACAGCGGCCGTGGGAGCATCATGATGAATGAGGATCTTGAAGGGTGAAGAGCCGGAGTGAAGGAGAGAAGGATGCCCAGATGGGTGGAGAGCCAGGAACGGGCAAAGGCTGAAATAGATGCCCCGCCATTGGTTGAGTCTGATGAGGGGTCAACGACAGATTAGCGCCATTCAACAAACGCGATCTCTTGGCGCGCCTCGCGTATCTTTGAGCACGGCGGGAGTGAATGTTTATCTGCACATCACCTCTGTGACTCGCGTCCCGTCTACATACGGCGCACCCTCTCCGGCCACCTACACAACTTACTTCGCTCGATATGACCCCTTGAATTGCTTTGATGTGTCGCTTCGAGCTGCTAGCGGTCGTCCTCATATATTTAGAAGAGCATTTCCCTCGCCGAAACCCGCAGCCTTCAGACCTGTACGCGTTTGATGGTCCTCGCTGATACATGCCACCTTGTCTTACATAAATTAATAGTGAGACAGCGGGTAGAGAGCCCGCTCACCCGCGGCCATGCTCCACGAAATCCTCCTTTCCCTCTCCGGCCACCCCTCCACGCTGTTCGAGACCACGCGAAGCACCGAAGATATAAAGATCGATTCATTCCCTCTCTTGTCCCCGCCGGAAACCGAGCTGCTATCATCCATTGGTCGCCTCTCCCGATTGCACCGCCAAATCCGACAGCATGCATCACATATTTCTGCCTCCCATCCATCCACGATATGCCGAGCTGTTGCTACCGCCATAACCTCACACCACCTAGAACAATTCCAACACAAGGTACTAGAGGTAGAAGGTCGTATCCTGAAGAATGATTCAACAACCGTAGGCGCGTACAATATAGTGCCATTGGCTGGCGTAGTCGGGGAATTCGCTGAATGGATAAGACCTATGGAATGGCTTTGGGATATCACCAACTTTATATTACCATTAAAGCAAGACCGTTCCAGCCTGGGGCACGAAGATAAGAAAGAAATCCCGGCAACAGGAGCTGGGGTGATAGACAAACTCCGCCTCGAAGCGCAAACTGGATACCCTGATATTGAAGAAGCAGCTCTTCATCTAGGAAAAGTTGCGGAAACTGCATGGCTTCGACAACTCTCAACATGGATACTTTACGGACGACTGCCTTCATTCGGAAGTCGAGATTTCTTCGTGCAGCCAGCTTCAGATGACCCTGACGAAGTACAATTTGTGATCGTCAATCGATTGCTTCCAAAGTACGTGTCACAACAAACCGCCGCATCGATCTTGTTCATTGGGAAATCTCTCAACCAAATTCGTTCGTTGGAGACCACTTCGAAAACTTCAGTCTCTCGCTCGTCTAGGGCTTCAGAATTAGATCTTCTACCAAGGCATTCGCGACTACTCGCAGACGTAACCGCCCCCATAGCTTCCGCCAAATTATCTGAAGCTGTCGGTTCTATTCGGCTCTCGCTTTCGCAGAATATGCTTCAGCATTTACTACCACTTGAAAAGATTATCGAGATTTTAACCTTATTACAAGAGTTTTTTTTGTTGGGCAGGGGCGAGTTTGCTGTTTCCCTCGTTACAGAGGCTGACGAACGGATACGGTCGCGACACCGCAATCCGACTCAAAGCAAGGCTAGCCAAGGTCTTCAAGGAGTCCTTTTGAAAGAAGGAGAAATCTCAGCTGTCTTATCTCGCACGTGGTCTATTTTGTCCACGTTAAGTGGGGAAGAAGACCATGCTGATGATATCTTAGACCTTGCCATGGATATCATACATCTAACTATTCAAACACCTTCCACTCAGCGTCCAGGGACTCCTGGACGAGCCAAAGAAACCAATATGTCACTCCCGAAAGTCGCAAATGTTGCCTTCAACGACATCTTAGTTTCTGTGCCAATTTTCTTAAATATGGATATTCAGTCTCCTCTTGACTTGTTCATGACCAACTCAGACCTTGAGATATATTCTCTTCTCAATGCCTATCTTCTAGCTGTTCGTCGCGCTCACTTGCGCCTTGCGGATCTTTGGAGGCAGAGTTCGATCAGAAGAGTACATCCTGCACCGCCCGCCCCACAGTTCAGCTCCTCAGCCACTGGCAAAGCTTTGTTGAAGATGCGACACCGTAAGGCCAACATGCGTGCGCGCAATATGCGGAAAGTCTGGGCAACGTGCAGTGCTGCAATCTTCTTCCTTTCCGAAATTGAAGCGTACTTCGAGGGTGAGGTTATTCAAGAGTCATGGAAGCATTTCCGAGATTGGATCGTAAGTCCTGAAAAAGGCGCGCAGCCGACTCTGAAGTCCAGACCGACTTCTTCTTTTGGGCCTTCGAAGGCCGACTCTGAAGCACATAGGCCGATGTCTCCATCCAAGGCCTTCAGAAAAAGTTTCAGCGAGTCCGAAAAAGCGCCCCATGACCCTGAAACTCTGGCATCAGCACACAGACGATTCCTTACTTCCTTGGCCTTCTCACTTCTTCTGACGGATGTGTTATTCACCCAAGCGCTTCGTGAATTCTTTACTCATGTCGATGAACTTGTGGCATTAATCACTCGACTACAAACCATCCAGCGTAGCATCGACCTTGAAGAAGAAGGTGTCGAGGAGAATGCGATGAGAAACTTCAAGCAGGAAGAAGCAGATGTTAATCGTGAACTCGATCGAGCGCGTAAGCGTGTCGACAGTGATCTCAAATCACTGGTTGGCAGGCTGCGTGACCTTGATGGAGAGAGGGTAGGTTCTAGTTGGTCCATGGCTCAGGGCTCTTCATTAGGACATAATTTTGAACCTTGGAGAGTTGGCGGTGTTGATCGACTCTTGATGAAGCTGGATTGGGGAAGCTCAGTAGACGAGGAGGATCAAGAGGATTGGGATAATGTCTAAATTGTGCGGAAGGCTGTTAGCTATGTCCCTTAGCTTCGCTCATTCGAACTTACTAGGTATGTTAAAATGAGAACAGAACGGCTTTCCCGAAAACTATGTGACTCGATGCACCAAGAAGAGAGGTTCTAGGCCTGTAGGTCTAGTCCCGAAGGTAGGTTTTTCAACAGTAGAGTCTGCCTATACCCAAGCGTACTAACCTTTCTCCTTGGCCTTCAAAGTCTTTCCATGTCAAAAACGAAGCTTTCTTTTTAGCCTTGCAATTCACATATCCATCCTTATCCATTTATTGATATCAGAAAGTTAGCTGCAGGAAAGGTTTTCAACCTGTCCAGGTCATCGTTGCCTTAAATTAGGACAATTCTTTCGTCGTTTGTTTTCGCCATAGAGATTCTTCTAGGAGTCAATTTTGCATCTGGACCGTCTATGTGCGATCTCATAAAGGCCGCGGCTCAGGGAGATGTTCACCAGGTCTTATTCATCCGTGCAGACTCGCGATAACATTGATTAGATTCATTTCTTCGTGGAAGATTACCCAAGCCAAGGCTAGGATACACGAGGCGGTTACGAGCCAGTGTCAGCTGTCAGGGCGGAAGGGGAAGAGCGGAAGCGGAGACACTAAATGCGTATAGCAACCCGTGGACCGAAACTTTGCGTGGTGAAAGTAGACGGTCATCCCCGCGTCCGCCTCACGCAACCTCTTTATTCATTATTCGGACCTGAAGTCACACATTGATTTAGCAGCCAGGCGGAACAAGCCGTGTTATGTATTGAGGTGCTTGTACATACATACATACATACATACATGGTAGATGGAGCTTACTTGAGATTTCAGATGGTTGGCCAGAGAATGATAATATAAGGGAGCAGAATATGGAGCTTCCCCATCACCAAGCACCTGGCATCCCGGCTGGCCGTGCTCTCCTGAGCCCTGGCGCGTACGGGGACATGGGTATGGGCATGGGTGTGTCAGGGTCTCTCCCGGCCTGTCCGATTCAACCGCGCTGCTCCTGGATCATCGCCTTAGCCGCTTTGGGCATCGACCCGACCAGTCCTCTGGCTTTTGATTACCTACCTACGCCTACCATCCCGCCAGCCTCCAGCATCCGTTCAAGTTACTTTTGATCATGATCGTATTACATACATCAACCAGCTCCCTATCCACACTAGCCTCGAATCTGAAGACTTGCCGCCTATTCTCTCGGGAAGGAATGTTCCATGCGATTTCTGCACTTACATGCATATCTTCCCACCTGCTCAGGTAGATCCCAACAGGAACGTTACGTATGCATTCACCCAGTCACATCATTCTTTGGCCAGTCTCTTTCATTGCAACATCGCTGCCCGCCCAATCAATGTTGGTCCGCACAATGGAACGCCCTCGCCCAGCCCTGACTCGCTCCAAATTGGCTTTCATGATGGAATTGAAGTGCATTCGCAACTCCAGCCTAGCGGAGCTATCCAGCTCCTCGGGCGACAGTCTGATGATGGCTCCTGTGATCGAGGCTCTGGAGGGCTGTTGCCAAGCAGCCTGTTCCAAAGAACGCTGCATTTGTGGCTGCAGCTGATGCCAGATTTATCCCTCCCCAGCGGGATGCCGTCATTACCAGCGCTTCAGGTTAATACTGTCAAATGTCCATACTAGTTGGAGTGTCCAAATGCCTCCTCTGAGATTCTGAAGTTTCACTATACTTATATTGTTCCATTCATGAGCGCCTTGCGCCTTGCTTTATTCTTCATTCGTTTTATCCTATCTATATTTCTACAATGCCTACTGACCTCCCCGACGACCCTCCCTTGCTAGAGGACAATTCAGGGCCTGGTGTCCCTAACAACGGCCCTCTTTTCAATGCTGTCGCAATCTCAACCTTCACTGTCATGACTGCAGCAGTCGCTGGACGAATAGGATGGAGATTGTACAACAAGCAGAAAGGGTTGGATGATGTAATGATTTTTTGCGCTTTTGTAAGTCTACCTCTTTCTGGGCATTTCATGCTACAATTTTGCTAATCAATTTCAGATTGTTATGGGCGCTCAGACAGCCCTCGGCCTAGCAAGCACTCATTATGGTTTTGGAAAGCACGCCAAAGATCTAACACCCGACCATCTTACTCTCGCATTGATGGTGAGTATAGTCTTTAGGGTCCATTAATATCTAATGCCTGTAAACTAACTGGTGTCAGTACTTTTTCCTCCAACAAGTCCTATATAAATTCTTAGGGATGTTCACCAAGCTCTCCTTCTTACTCATGTACATCCGAATATTCAAACAGAGGACCTTCCAGTACATTGCCTGGAGCGTTCTGGTTCTCGTTGTTATGGGATCTATCGCATTCGGTATCGCGACCATTGTGCAGTGTAAACCGATCGCACTGGCCTGGGATAGGGAACTCACAGGTCACTGTATCAACTTCACAGCGTTTTGGTATACCCATTCTATTTTTAATGCACTCTTCGACATCGTCATCTACATCATGCCCATGCCCATGATTAGGAAGTTACAGTTGAAGCTGAGTGCGAAGATTGGTCTGGCTTCAGTGTTTTTGTTGGGCGCATTGTGAGTTCCCTGCGATGCAAGCTAAAAGCATAAGTACTGACAGTAACAGTGTTTGCGCAATATCTATCATTAGAATGACGTTCCTTGCATCTTCCGGAGAGTCTCATGACAACACATGTAAGTCATAGATCGCGCTTCCTATCAGAGGCTGATCAGCGCTGATCTTCTTTCATAGGGGGTAGCTTCAACGCTGTGCTTTGGACCGAGATCGAGGGGAACATATCGATTCTATGCGCGTGTCTTCCTGCGCTTAGAGCCCCATTAATGAAGCTTTTCAGACGCATAACAGGGCGGCCAACTGATTCTACGGGCCGCTCGTATGCGTTAGAAGAAATGCCCACGTCGAAGCAGAAGACGCAGCGCACACACGACCCCTACATGCCTTACAGCTCGGTCATCGAAAAGTCAGCAAGAACAGGGTCTCCATCGTCCAGCACAGAGATTATGGTTCATCGAGACCACGGTGGCATAGGTGGGATCATGAAATCGACCGATGTACGAGTCTCGACTTCCGACGTCAACGTTGAGCAACCGAACCCTGCACACGTCCTGCCATGAAAATCGAAGGTCGGCAAAGTAGCGAGATGGAAACCGATTATTACGAAAGACGGAAAAACTAAGGTGGAGTATTCTTAGCAGCAGCAGCAGTCCACCATCTATTACACTCCGGCCGTGCACGCCGTTGGGAATTTGAGGGCGTGGGGACAAGGTTACTTCCGGTGTTGATACGGCGAAATCCACATGCATAGAGGGGACTGGAGGACTGCAGGCATTCTTGGGAAATTTCGTTTGTTAGGGAGTTAATTGAGGGATGGAGAGGGTCCAATGAAGAAAATTACAGCGTACTGGCGTTGCCCCAACCACGGTATCAGAAGGAGATGAAGGCGGAGTTGAGCGGACGAGTGCCTGCAGGTTGCAGCTTCACTCTTGAACGACTTTACGCAAGGCGTCTTGGTATCCCATCTATTGCAAGCGATGGCGAGGAGATTTAAGCCAACAAGAGTGGAACGATGAGCTGCTAAGTGGAACGCCGTGAATCCATCGCGTCTATCAGCCGTGACTTAGGACTTGCTTGGATAGAGATGGGATGGCTTGCTCTAGAAGCCACTCATGGATCCCTACCAGGATCAGGCGACGTTTACGTGCTTCGTGCCTTAGCCACAGCTGTCAGGAACGCAGCCGAGCCACACAGACGCTGCGAGACGCTGCGAGACGCTGCGAAACGCTGCCCAGGTGCCCAGGTGAGAGCCGCTGAAAGCTGCCCCAGCGGGACGGAACGCTAGCTGGATATGGGGAAGGCGCAAGCGCGGCAGGCGGCCATGCTCCCCGTCCATCCAACAACCCGCCCTTCTCCTCCTCTGGTCTCCTCGGCTTCTGCTTAGACTTCTTCTACCGTGTGCTGCTGCTGCTCTGCCGTCTATGTAGAAGAATACCTAATCCATCCGACCCTCATCGACATTTGCTGCAAATCCCCTCACGAGTCAAGTCTCTGCATACCGGCCGCCCATCTTCCTACCCTACTGGTCTCGGCCCGCTGTCGAGGCTCGCTTTGCACCACATCAGCCCATTGCGCGGGCTCTCGTGCCGTAGACGACCTCGCCGGTCGAAGATTTCGGATCGTGTTGCTTCCTGTCTATCTGTGCCGTCCTATCTCGACCTTATTCTATCCTCTTGCTCGGCTCCGGGTTCACGCTGGGGCACGTTGCGGCGGTGTGGGCCCACTGAGAATGCCATGCTGTGCCGCAATCTAGCCATACACTACGCTCATGGATGAGTGGTGCACTTTCTCCGTGCAGGCTGCAACATCCATAACCCCAGCCGTGTGTTCATCATTCGCCCGTTCCGTTGTAGCAGTCACAGATATGCAAGCATGCAGGGGTCTTCCTGCTTTAGCATACTTCTCTCGCATCGCCACACACATCGTTCGACCGAAATACGCTCAAGAATGGTTGAGGGTCGAGAACCATGACCTCTTACAGGCGAACTCTACATTCTGCCAAACCTCCGGCAGTTCGACGTGCAGGATCGAATCTCACCGTTCACTGCTCCATACAGCTAGCCTTCCACCATCCGTCTGTCTCCAATACCCGCTTTTGGTGAGATAGTGCATTCACGGTGCAGCTCAAAACGTGCAAAGACCCCAGAGTTGCAACCGTCTGTTTCTCTACTCTGCAGTTCTGTTGTTGTGGCTGTGGTTGTTTTTCCTTTACCTCCTCATCCGTCACCTCTCCCAACCACGTGGACCTCCGGTAGTGTCACCATGTCAGCAGTGGAGAAAGCGATGCCCTCACCGACGGCGACTGAAGTGGACAGCCATGGTCCCGAGGTCACCGTCGCCGAGTCTCGCAAACTCAACCGAAAATTGGATCTTTATGGTATGCAGTTGTCCTCTTACCCACGTCCGACTACGTCCACACACTGACAATACAGTCCTCCCACCGTTTATTGTCATCTGGTTCCTCTCCTTCATTGACAGAGTTAATATTGGCAATGCCCGAATTCAAGGGCTAGAAAAAGATTTGGGCATGGGTGGAAACCAATTCAATCTAGCGCTGGTCGCTTTTTTCGTGCCATTTATTGTATTCGAAGTCCCAAGTAACATGCTGATGAAGAAGTTCAATCCATCTACATGGTTAGCTAGCGAGGTCTTCTTTCTAGGTAAGTGGCCATGTTTTCATTTGATGCAAGAGCCTCATGTTCGTTGAATCATGTGCTGATGGAATGGAATAGCAATCTGCACATTAGGTCAAGGAGTCATCACGAACTATGCTGGGTTATGTGCCATGCGAGTACTACTCGGAACTTTCGAGGCTGGACTGGTTCCTGGTAGGTTATGCATAAATGGCAATAAGCTATTCTCGATGCTAACAATATGTAGGCTGCATCTTTCTCCTCTCCCGATACTACCCAAGATTCGATCTCCAATGGAGACTAAACCTTTTGCTCGTATCCAATGCTCTAGCCGCAGCTTTTGGTGGAGTAAGTTCACGGTTAGATCCCGTCTGGAACTCTATTACTAAACCTATTTATAGCTTATGGCGTATGCCATTGCTGGACTGAGTGGTGAGCGCGGCTACCTTGGGTGGAGATGGTAAGAAAAGCCACCAAACCTCCGTTTCGGGTCCAACTCTAATACAACCTCAGGATCTTCATCATTGAAGGCTCTGTCACCGCTGTTGTTGCAATTATATGCAAATGGTGGATGCCTGACTGGCCTGCCGATGCACACTGGCTTAACGACTCCGAGAGAGAGCTCATTGCTCGGCGTATCGCTCAACAGGGCGGTACCTTCAAAATGGATCGCTTTGATGGAAACGCGATGAAGCGCTGCTTCCTTGACTGGAAGATCTGGATCAAGTATGAAATTTCCAGTCTTAACCAATCTTATGATTCAGACACTAATATTTCACAGCGTCATCATCTACATTGGCACAGTGAACACTTCTTACTGCGTCTCGCTCTTTGCTCCAACCATTCTCGCCCAGATGCGTCCAACCGACAGCCCTCGTCAGATTCAAGGCTTAGTCATTCCCATCTTTGTTGTCTCGGCCGTAGGTGCCCTTGGAACCGCCATCGGTTCTGATAAACTTAAACATCGGTACGGTTTTGCCATGTTTGGTTACCTAATTTCTAGCATTGGCTTCATCATCTTCCTCGCGCAACACCACATTTCAATCAATATTCGCTACATGGCTCTATACTTTATCAACGTGGGATCGTATATCTCGTTACCAACCCTCTGGACGATTTTAGGGAACAACGTCGCCGGTCACTGGAAGCTTGCAGTTTCTTCCGGCATGCAAATAGGTCTCGGTTCTTCGGGAGGTATAATAGCCAGTCTACTATTCGCAAAGGGAGAGGCTCCGTTCTACGAGAAGGGCTTCGATGTTAGCTTTGCGTTGCTGCTTCTAGCCGCAGCACTGATGACGGTGTATATCTTGATTCTCCGATGGGAGAATAAGAAGAGAGATGCAGGCGGACGGGACTACAGATTCGACCTCCCCAAGGAGGAGCTGGAAAACCTAGGTGACGATCACCCCGATTTCCGATTTGTGTACTGAAGGTGGATCTCTTTGCATGACAGGATTATTCGCGCATGCGCGATGACGCATAGAATGCGAACTGTACAATGAAATGTAAGGTATACATGCGTACATATAAGGAGAAAAGCCCGGCTTGTAGCTGGCTTGTATATATTAATCACCAAAAAGAAATTGAGTCGACGAATTTATTCGAGAATCAAAGTAGTCGGTCGTCGTCAGAGCTGAGTCCAGACCGTCGTTGTCGTCTAGAGCCGACCCTAGCGTGCCGCGCAGCACCAACCTAACGTCTACGAAGATGCTAAACAAAAACCTTCTTTCAGCTTGTCTGGATATGCATCAAAGGGGGCGGATATTTGTCTCAAGCTAGCATTCGATGCAGCATCGCTGAGACGGCGATATCCTTTCAGCTGGTCTGCAAGGCTGGATTGCATAGCCGAGGCTGCGGACGGCCTTGTGGCTTGCTGAAGTCGTTGAAAGCCACGCAAGCGACCTATGAGTTTATGAAAATCCAGTGGCTAAAGGGGTTATACGAGCTCTCGGGAAAAAATACCGATTGATTAATAGAGCTTTAGGTTGCAAAGGATTGTGTGTGGTGGCTTATTCTTATGTAAGGAAATACATCATATAGCATGTATTCACATCTCACACAACAATTCAGGCATATTCATTGTGTCCAAGCTGATATAATGCAGATCTCCCGTACCTAAACATCGGGTTTTCAATGACAGGCACTAAGCACACTGACAGATACCCTTCCTACGGTAACGATGACTCCTAGTTTACATCACCCATCACCCCTTCAGCCGGCAGTCCAATCATATTCATTCTGACTTCGTTGCACCAACTTAGGGTACAGCTCAGTACAAAATTGCTTCAGCTTTCAGTTTGATAGTGGCTTGCATAGGCAGTGACCGGGACATTTTTGGACTCGATTGACTTCGACCACGTCTTTCAATCCATTCCCTATCAGTTAGTGTATTAACCTGAAAAGGTAACCTGCGGCCGAACTAGGAAGTTCGTGCAATCCTAGGACGTTAGCTTCGCTACAGCATGAGCCAGTCAGGTCCAATGTTATCTCTGCATGGTCGTCTGCTGAAAATAGTTGTGAAATAATCTGTGAGGACTCGGTGTTTCCGTTGGTAAAGTGAATTTGCAGTAGGAGAGGCTGTGAAGTGCTGGAACTTGAAAGCCTTTTATAGTGTTCTTTGTCTCTCTTTTTTTTCGGTTTCTAGTTATTCATTCTCATCTCTTTCTACTTCTGCTTCTTCGTGGTGCAAATATCACACCTTCTTCGTTTGATTGAGTCGTTTTCTATTTCAACCGCTTTCCACTTCAACTTTCCCCCCATCATCCCACCGGTAAACTGTGGTGCTTGGGGATACAAGTATCACCTTTCGAAGTCCACAATCCGAAAAAATGCCGTCCATAACTACACTAAAGATGAAACCGGCAAAGCCTATGATTATGCCAGCTTCATCTTTCCCCAAGGCAGCGGCTTGGACAACCTTACTCGATTCCCTCCAAACCCTCTGGCTCTTCACCAAAGCCGACTTCTTCACATTCGCCATCCCCACAACCCTCTTCGCAATCTTCGGCGCCCTATCCGGCCCCGTCTTAACCACAAACCCCACACCCCACATCAGCTCCATCCTTTCCAGAATCCCAGCCGCACTGCTCTTAGTCTGGGCGAATCTTCTCGTCTTCGACATCTCAAACCAACGACACGCGGAAGCAGTAGCTGAGGACCTTATCAACAAACCCTCACGACCACTCCCCAGCAAACGTATCAGCATCGATCAAGCAAGACGTCTCCTTTTCGTTTCGATACCGGTTGTTCTGGCGTTAAGCTGGGCACTGGGGCCTTGGCAAGAGACGTTGCTTCTTTTCTCTTTCACGTGGATGTACAATGATCTTAAAGGCTGCGATGAAGGTTTCGTCACTCGGAATTTCTTGATTGCTGTCGGGTACGCTTTATATAGCAGTGCCGCCCTACGCATCACCACTGGCATGGATCAAGCTGTAACTTCTACAGGCTTCAATTGGGTCCTTGGTGTCGGGGTTATTATGTTCATCACGCAACATATCTGCGATATCAAGGATCAGGAAGGGGATCGCTTACGGGGTCGTCGCTCTGCACCTATTGTTCTTGGAGACGAAGTCACGAGATGGACTGTCGCTATCCCAATCATGCTTTGCTCTGTCACTTGTCCTTATTTCTTCGATCTCGGGGTTGGGAGTTACCTTTTCACTGGGCTATTCGGCTTCATAATCGCCTACAGAACCATCCTGTACAAAGACCTCGCTAGTGATAAGAAGACCTGGAAGCTTTGGGCTGCTTGGACTTGCTCGCTTTTTGTTTTGCCGCTGGTTAAGGAACCGGGGTGTCTGATGAGGGCGTATGAGTTTGTGCAAGAGCTTTTCTGGGGAGGGAATGGAGCTGGGTCGTTTGAGCTTGTGGCGATGTCTTCGGCAGCGATGTTGTTGGAGAAGTCGAGGGGGGTTTATGCCCAGGTTACGGGGTTGGGGTTTGTGGGGGGGAATGGCACGACTTGGTTGCAGGGGACTGCTGCCAATGTTTCTGCTGGTGTTACGAAGGTGCTTTTACGGTAGGTTTGGATATGGCTTGTTTCTTGGGGGGTTTTATGATGTTTTCTTTGGAGTTGAACCTCGCAGTCTTTTTACTGGGCTTTTTTTCCTTTGTTATATATCAAGCGACGATCTCCCTTTTCACTATAGAACTTTCCTTTTTATGAATATTTCATTTTTCATGTCTTGGAGGTTGTTGAGTTTGGCGTTTTGTTGGTGTGGTTGAGTATCTGATTACAATTTCATTATAGTCTAAAAAAGCAAATTTCCATGAATGCAGTCAGTTCAATATATTTCATACAGGACCAAGTATTTACTCATTCATCCAAAGTTCAAATAAAACTTCTCTAGAACAACCTCTCATGCTATAAGTCGTGTAGATAGTAGATATAATAAGCTGAAGGGAGTGACGACCTGGGAGGCTGATGTAAACACCAACCGCGAGCAGCAGCCAAAAAAAAAAATAAAGCAGCAATTCGAAATATCGCAAACCTAGCGCAGATCATTGTTAACAAAGGCGTCAGTAGACTGGAAAGGGAGTATTGCGCACCTTGTTTATGTTTTTTGTTTTGTTTTAGAACTTCACTTCACTTCAATTAACCTGACGTTACCTCCAACTTCACCTACCTAAACAAACCCCCCCGGTCCGCCCCCCTATAGCTATATATATTCAACAATTCCACCGCCCTAGTACCCCACCATGGTACAGCGGTATACAAGCTTGAACCTTCGACACATGAAGTGTGCACTTGCAGTCAGTCAACCGAACTCCATAGTTCGAGTCCGGCGCCCGCCACACAAGATATGCAATTAGAAAACGGAGGCTCTATAAAGTACGATCGTAGGT
>AJFL01000681.1:0-13307 GCA_000467735.1 Rhytidhysteron rufulum CBS 306.38 | reverse complement strand
ATATATATATATATATCCATTCTCTATCGGAAGCATGAAGTGCTTATTTTCTGAAACCGGAACAAGCCCTGGTGATGCAAGTTCGTTGTACTGCCCAATGATATACATATCAATACACACAGAGTCACTACGTCCTCCTTTGGACGTCAGAATTATTAGTGGTCATGGCGGGGGACGAGCTGAAAAGGTGCTGCCGCCAATGTCAAGCTACAGGCGCAATGCCCCCTGGTAGTACTGTTTGCAGATGCGCCCTCCATTGAGGTGTATCGGAGCGCAAGGCCGTAAGCAAGGCAAGTCTAAGCTGAACGATAAGGAGGGTCATGCGAATGGTTCTCTTCGCTTGTGGCTGCATAGCTTATCCTGGCTTCCCTTGTTGATATCCCAGGGCGACCATGATGGTTCATTTAATATCAATAGGATGCAAGGAGATAGTCAACGAGGAAGTGCCTTGTGATGTGTTATTGGTCAGCATGACCGAATATGTTGTGATGCACCCGAGCCTATAACAAGGGGAATATTGGATGCATGGCTATCAACTTGGTGCAACTTTATTTATCTCGGAGCGGTGGTCCCCCCCACGTGCGCTGACATTCAGAGTGGGATGGAATATGCAAAGAAAAGCACGGCGTGCACGGGTCTCTCGCGCCACAATCATACTCAATTTAGACATTCACACCATCAAAGCGGCGCCGAAACATAATCTCCGACACGTACACAAGACAGGAGAAATCAACCATTGAAACGAATGGTGCTATTCCGCCCACGAATACGGAGCATTAGGATAGAAAGTTGGATGATTGCCCAGCCGAGTAAAGGCATGACGTCTCCGCGTCTAGCTGGAGAGAGATAGCTGCAGGAAAAAGGTTTGCGTGCTATGCAGATTGAGTTTGTTGGCCGCGGCTGGCTGGATTGTTCTTTACCATGCACCTTGACATTACTGCGTTGAGTTTTGGCGTCACTTTTATGAAGATCTATCGCACGCAGCTTCACCGCCGTCCACACGAATCACGATAGTTGCGTGCTCTATTGCTAGACCCTTACTTGATTGAATTCCTTAGTAGCGTATAGCCTTTGGTAGTAGGAGTAGCCGTCAAGCCTCCCGCCACACGCCCGGCTCCCCGTCTGCACCCCTGGAGGACAGCAATGATTTCGGCCGGATATGCAAGTCTCTGGGGCTGCCACGCTTGAAAACGATAAAATAATATTTGCTTCTGTGAGCTGGCGGGGCTAGAAGAAGTGAAAGGGCATGCAAATTCGAGAACATGGCTTGTTGGGAATCGCGGTATTGCACAGTGATTGGGCCATGGTAAAAGCCCTCCAGTGATTCGCGGAGGGGCAGCCGGCAACGATCAGCGGCGTCAACAGCATGAGGAGGGCGAGGAGGAGGGGAGGGGGAGGGCGGAGAGTCGTAGGGAATCCTCACCCCCGTCGAGCGTGTGGCACTGGATTCAGAATTAGATCCTGGCGACTCGGGGGTGCAGAGGGAGAGGTATAAAGAGAGAGGCAGGCGCGCATGTGTTGAAGCTGAATTTGACCTGCACCGCTCAGCCCACCCATCGTCCGTATCCCAACATCCATACTCCGTACACGTACCGTAGTACATAGAGACACACAACGTTACTGTCCACCCTTTGTTGAACAATTCATTGTCGCTCCATCGAAATCCAGACGCGTGTGTAGGGCTTGCATTGACCGCCTGCTGCTCTGACGTCTTTCCTGCCCCACTCTGAAGCAGCGGCGCACTGGCCAGGGCAAGACCGATTTTTGGAAGCTTGGTACTGGTATGAGCTTCTCCTCCCCTCAGTACTTCCCCGACCTTCACCTCCGCTTCTTCTAACTCTTCTTCTGCCTTCTCACCAGATCATCCGTTTTCGACCTCTTCACAATGGCCTCTCTTTCAAAGGCAATCCCCTCACACCTCAAGCCCTCGGCCGCTCTCAGGCCCGGCAACGGTGATGCAGACGGCTTCGCCAGTAGGCATCACGGCAAGAGCCAGTCCCATGTTGTAAGTGCAACGTCGTTCTCTTCCTTCACCACGGGTTGCACCTCTTGCGTTTCCTGTCCCGACTTCAATTGCACCCTCAACTTAGCGAGTGCTGCATCTGATCCACCAACAAACGGGCAACTCGCGAACGCTGGATTCCTTGAGGGGTTGCTGGCGTGTGACATCAACATGCCGCAAACTCTCCAGATTCCTCCTGGAATTCGACCACTGGCCGATTTGCTCGCGGTAATGCAATACGTTCTAGAAATGAATCTGCTCATTGAGGGACGGATTCTGCTGGAGCCAGTGCTCTCTCAAATCTCTGCTCGAAAATGCCAGATCTCTACAAGCTATCAGGAGAACTCCTGGCTAGCACCATGGCACATCTATCCATTCTGGCGAACCCCAGTTGAGATCAAAGGATTGCGTCACCAACAGACAAGGCGTCGTTGATGTCCACAGCTCCCAGTTGCTTCGTTGCAATCCTATTAGCTACCCCTCAAATCGATCTATTCTTCTCTCCCTCCTGCACCCCTTACTCCACCACGGCTCACCAAAGATGTCTGCTAACAAAGCTCCCGATCAACAGGCTTTCGAGAACACCTCCACAAACGTTGCTGCCTCTCAGATGCGCAATGCCCTCAACAAGCTCGCAGACACGGTCAAGGACCCTAAGGAGAAGGAGGTGAGGATCTAGCCAGATGGAATTTCCGAACCAAACTCACATGACAACAGAGGTTCGAAACAGAAATGGACAACTTCTTTGCCCTCTTCCGACGATACCTCAATGACAAGGCCAAGGGCAATGCCATTGAGTGGTCCCGCATCGCTCCTCCCAAAGCCGACCAGGTCGTTGAGTACAGCGATCTTGCCAATACCGAGTCTGTCGAATACCTGAAGAAGCTTGCTGTGGTCAAGCTGAACGGTGGTCTGGGTACATCTATGGGTTGTGTCGGCCCCAAGTCGGTCATCGAAGTTCGTGACGGCATGTCCTTCCTCGACTTGTCAGTACGACAGATCGAGTACCTCAACCGCACATACGATGTCAATGTGCCATTTGTGCTCATGAACTCGTTCAACACTGATGCCGACACGGCCAACATTATCAAGAAGTACGAAGGCCACAACATCGACATCATGACCTTCAACCAGTCCAAATACCCCCGTATCTTGAAGGACTCCCTTCTTCCCGCACCAAAGTCTGCGGATTCAGACATCGCCAACTGGTACCCACCTGGCCACGGTGACGTCTTCGAGTCGCTCTACAACTCCGGTATTCTTGACAAGCTCATTGATCGTGGCATCGAGATCATCTTCTTGTCTAACGCTGACAACTTGGGTGCTGTTGTTGATCTCCGTATCTTGCAACACATGGTGGACTCTAATGCCGAATACATCATGGAATTGACAGATAAGACCAAGGCTGATGTTAAGGGTGGTACCATCATCGACTACGAAGGCTCTGTTCGTCTTCTTGAAATTGCTCAGGTGCCCAAGGAGCACGTCAATGAGTTCAAGTCGATCAAGAAGTTCAAATACTTCAACACCAACAACATCTGGATGAACTTGAAGGCCGTCAAGCGTGTTGTCGAGAACAACGAGCTTGCTATGGAGATTATCCCCAACGGCAAGTCCATTCCGGCCGACAAGAAGGGAGAGGCAGATCTTTCCGTTCTTCAGCTCGAGACAGCCGTCGGTGCTGCCATTCGCCACTTCAACAACGCTCATGGTGTCAACGTCCCCAGGAGGCGTTTCTTACCAGTGAAGACCTGTTCGGATCTCATGCTTGTCAAGTCTGATCTGTACACTCTTCAGCACGGCCAACTCGTCATCGACCCCAACCGATTCGGACCTGCTCCTCTCATCAAGCTTGGCAGTGACTTCAAGAAGGTCTCCAACTTCCAGTCCCGCATTCCAAGCATCCCCAAGATCGTCGAGCTTGATCACTTGACCATTACCGGTGCCGTCAACCTGGGTCGCGGCGTTGTTCTGAAGGGTACGGTCATCATTGTTGCAACGGAAGGCAGCACTATTGACATTCCTCCTGGCTCCATTCTTGAGAATGTGGTCGTACAAGGAAGCTTGAGGTTGCTAGAGCACTAGTTGTACATTTGCATTCAAGCCGGCAAGGGTCATTTCTTTGGACTTTCATGACGATAATGGAATTGACAAGGGTCGGTCGGATGCGACTGACAGGGCGTCCTCTATACCTTCCCCTAAAGACATTATAATCCTCTTGTATCTGTGATAGACACCGCTTGAAATGAAAGCGTAGTCAACAGTTGACTAAAAAAACGATTTTGTAGTTCAAACTTAAGCTATGTGTTATGCGGAACATGTGAATTTTTATTTGCAGCCTGCGACTAACTTTCACCCTCCTAGAAAAGGTGGTGAAGTCAGCCCCGCTGTTGGTTGTGATATCCAGGGCTGCCTGCCCAATCACCCGAGGTTGTTGCCAAAAAACGAGCTGTGGCTGTGATATATTGTGGCGTTGTTGCGTTGCCTTGATTCACCTGCTTGGTGGATCCTTGCTGTGCGACACAACTTCATGAGTTCGGCTTGAGGCTTAGAACCTCAGTCATCCTTCACGACCCAACCGATATATGTATGCCGTTTGCGCCTACCGACATGCCTATTGTCAGGCCCCGCGCAATCAACCTCGAACCGGATGATCCTTAGAAGACACTTCTTCGCCGACACAGTACTTTACATCGTTAGCAGATTCCTACCTTCGATTGAGGCGCCATGACCTCAGAACCAACAGAAGCCACGAACAAGGAGGCTGTTCAGGAATGGGGATATCTCCTCAAGGAAGACAAATGTGGCACCGAGAAGCTCGATAGGCTACTGGCAGGAATAGCAAGCTGCATCGTATGCGATCCTTCGACCTCTCAGCTCCCATGGAGCGAACATTACGGACCTTATTGAAACGCTGACTGGATACTTTTGGATAACAGAGCTCGAATTTTACACCCTCGGATCAACCAGACCTGGTTCCTGAACAGCTTGCGGCCTTTTACCGGTCGGTCGGCGGGGACTATGACGTATTATTTGTTGATACCCAACCCTCTGCGATAGCCTTCATATACAGATCCCTCGGGTGCCTTCACTCTCTACAGCCGGCTCCCGATGATGACGGCTACTCGAGCCCATCTATCCCAGCGCTTAAGAAAAAGGGATTTGTGACATGGCAGACTATACAACTCCTGCTTGGTCCGGAGGAACACGTACCTTTCCTACAGAAAGCCGTGCGCCACTACGACATTATCGATCCGCTCACCAATACACCTTTCCCCAAGATTCTCCCGAAAGAATGCTTTCCCGATAAACCTGATGATGCTATGGTACAATGGTACGAAGGTGTTGCAGACAGACTACGCAGGGACGCGGAAGAAGAGGAGCGCAAGAACACAGCAAGGGTCCACGTGGAAGTTAATGAGCCACGCACGTCTAGTGAAACTTCCGGAGAGGGATCTGCAGATGAGCGCCACGGAGCTGCGAGTTACTTTGAAGATCCCCTGTACCGCAACCGAAAAGGGAGGCCCTCTATTATCCGACATTACTCCAAGCATAGCTCACCCAGACGCTTTATGGAAGACCGAACTCGACTAGTCACAAACAGCGTTAAGCATGTTTGGAATCCATTCAGTAGGAGGAGGAATAGTCTACCGAGTAGGTATGATGATGATGGATATTCAGATGATGAACCTACTCCCACGGGTGAAATTCCACTGTCGGCAAGGCGCGCATATAAACGACCGCATTCAAGACGAGAAGCCAGTGTCACCTCGTCGGAATCGGATTCTGATTCTCCAGTCTCGAGGCAAAGGACGCCTGTGTTGCGACACCGAAGAAGCCATGAGCCCCCGTCCAGTCCTCGAGAATACTTTCCTCCATATGATGACCGCCGGTACTCAGCGCAATCCACAGACTATCCCACGGCCGAGCTCTCAGGCTTCGTACCAACCAAGTCACCGCTATTTGCAACTCACGTGGCGCACGTACAGGGCAACAATTACTATGAGCGAAGGCCAGCCATGCCGCAGCGATCGAGTTACCGTCCCCAAACCGTCAGTTATACAGTGAAGGAACGAAGCCCCCGCGAGACTGAGGTCCCTATCATCCGCGAGCCGTATGAAGTGAGCAGTCGGCCTCGTCTCTCTCGGGAAAACTCCAGAGGCTCACGGGAAAGAGACAGAGAGAGAGATAGGGATCGGGATCGGGAGAGGCACCGCGACCGCGAGAGGTACGAAAGGTCTAGAGACCGCGACCGCGACCGTGACCGAGAAAGGGACAGAGACCGCGACCGAGATAGAGATAGAGATAGAGATAGAGATAGAGACCGTTCCAGGACTCATCGATATGTGCAACCAGTGGATGGGGTTAGTGGGCGGAGATACCCGGTGGAAGCACCGTGGCGCTGATGGCCAATGGGCGGGTTCATGATTTGAGATTACTTCTGCTCTTCCGAACGGATTTGAAGCTATTTTTTGTTTGGGCTGGGTGGTTTGCAGTGGTTGATTGCGTTGTATTTTTCTTTCCCCGTGGGTTCTGGAACACAAAAGGCTGGGCTAGGTATGGTGGGTGGCTTTTCAGCATGCGTGCTGCATGCGCGAGGAATACCACAGATTGGTATGGGACGGTAGGGTGGAATTGTATGTAGGTAGTCCGTACAAGCACGGATAGTTCACGAGATTATGACAGCACCAAGCACGAACCCTTTTTTTTCTTGGATAATATTCTAAGGCAAATGACGGGACCCCTTCCCCCGAGCTGAGTAATGCAGGGGGAAAGGGCGAAGTTAGACGTGGCCGTGAGTGAGCAGGCCGCGGTGAATGACTGTATGTAGACATTTGACACGACCGTGAGCCGCGCAACGTGGATGCATCAGAGTCGAAGGTGCTGAAGGCCTGCAACGATGGGCCATGTTTCTGCTGCGAGCCCGTTTCTCTCCCAGCGGCTGGAAAAGCGGCTGGCTAGCGATTTCGTTTGCTGTGGTGCCAACCACAATGGTCGATCGTCGCCGGGATGCGGCCCAGAGAGATCCAAGCGCTGGGGGTGGCACGGTAGGAAGCGTCATCATCAATTCCTCCCCCATGAACCGAGCTTGCTTTGCCTGCCCTGGTGCTTGGTCGCTGGGCACTGTGGCAGCAGCTGTCTCTCTTCACTTGCTCAATCTCCTGCCCGCCCCTTCCTCCACCAACACCACCACCACCTGTTTTTCTCTTCTGTAACCTCTCTTCTATTCCCTTTATCTCTTTTCCGTCTGCTTCTTCCCTTCGTTCGCTGCATTTATATTTTTATTTCTTCCTTGTCCGGCCTTCGTTTCTTGCTCTCCAATCAGCCCACACGCCGCTGCAGCTCGAGCTACGCGTACTGTGGCGCACCTCCGTCATATTGGCACACTAAACCTAACGGCAGCTACGAAGACCTTGGCCTTGCTACCAGCTGGGACAACCACCAACCACCAACCACCACTGCCCTCTTCCACTGGTATAGCTAGCTCCCGTCCCACCACCTCCGCCCTGCTTTCCCTCCACCTCCGTCCAACCCCCCTCCATTCCGTGCTGCTTCCTTTGACCCTCCGCCGCGACATCCTCTCTTCTGCTGCACACGACCCCTCCGGACCCAAAAAATGGCCTCGAGCCACGCCTCAGAATTGAAGCAGCAGGGCGCATTGGAGGCCGCGCAGGACCCCAACTCCAATGTCACCGCCCAAGCTGCCGAGAACACGGTGCTCGACGAAGCAAAGAAGGGTGGCTCTGCTGCCGCACAATTCGACCCAGATGCTTCTCCGGAAGAGAAAGCGGCGCAGATGAGAGCGGTAAGTAGTGCTCAAAGAGCGCGGGGCAGAGTCCGTTGCGTTATAGCATGTGCTGATAAGCAATTCGCAGCGCATTCCTCCCGAACTCAAGCACGAGCGGAAACACAATGCCCTCGCTGTGGTTTCCGATGCAGTAAGATAGCTCTATCAATCTTCGCGATGCCGGTTTGACTAACTGGACTCCACAGGACAGTACCGGAGGTAACAAGTACGACCTTCCCACACCCGTGAAATCCAGCAATGTAATACCGCCTTCTCCAACCGGCACCACAAAGTCTACCACCAATGGCCAGCTTCCCGAGTTGGACGAAGAAGCGCGGTGGGATAGAGTCGGATGGGCACCAAAGTTCGGTCAACTTGGCGCGGGAGAAGAACAGGATGACACTACCATGCTAGACCATCAGGACTGGCTGGAGGGTAGACTCCAGGATAAGTTCTATGGAGGTGAGTCTGACTTGATCATGATCATTGGCGCATACTGATTTGTCTAGATTGGTACCACAACACCGGTGTCATCATCTTCGCTTGTTTAATGTCCTGGGTCATAGCGGTTCTAGGGGGAGGCCTTGGATGGGTTTTCCTTGTCATGGCGACATGCGGTACCTACTATCGAACGTCCATACGCCGCGTCCGTCGGAACTGCCGAGACGACATCAATCGGGAACTGGCAAAGAACAAGCTGGAGACCGACAATGAATCCCTGGAATGGATCAACAGCTTCCTTGTCAAGTTCTGGCCTATCTACGCACCCGTCCTTTGCGACACCATCATCCAGTCGGTTGACCAGGTCCTCTCCACCTCGACTCCTGGCTTTCTAGACAGCTTGAGGATGAAGCAATTCGTGCTGGGCACAAAACCTCCCCGGCTAGAACACGTCAAGACGTATCCGAAAGCGCAGGACGACATTGTCCTCATGGACTGGAAATTTAGCTTTACGCCAAATGATGTAGCTGACTTGACCTCCCGGCAAATCAAGAACAAGATCAATCCCAAAGTCGTTCTTGAGGTTCGAATTGGCAAAGGGCTGGTCAGTAAAGGTTTAGATGTTATCGTCGAAGATATGGCCTTTTCCGGTCTCATGAGGGTAAAGGTTAAGCTCCAACTCGCCTTCCCTCATATTGAAAAGGTCGAGATTTGTTTCCTAGAACGCCCAGAAATCGACTACGCGTGCAAGCCTCTTGGCGGTGATACCTTCGGCTTCGATATCAACTTTATTCCGGGATTAGAAAGCTTTATCAGGGAGCAGATTCACGCCAATATCGGTCCTATGATGTACGATCCTCATGTCTTCCCTATTGAAATCGCGAAGATGTTGGCAGGTAATCCGGTGGATCAAGCCATTGGTGTTGTACAAATTACGTTCCATGGTGCTCAAGGTCTCAAGAACCCCGACAAATTTTCGGGGACTCCCGATCCTTATGCTTCCGTCTCGATTAATAACAGGGCCGAGCTGGCCAGAACCAAGACTGTCCACGAGAACGCGAATCCCCGATGGGGTGAGACTATCAATGTCATTGTCACTTCGCTGAAAGATTCATTGACTATCAACATTTTCGATTATAATGAAATCAGAAAGGACAAGGAATTGGGTACGGCTACTTTTGCACTGGAACAATTAGAGGAAATCGACGAACATGAAAACCAGCAACTTGAGGTTATGGCTAATGGCAGGCCACGTGGTATCTTGTCATGCGATATCCGATATTTCCCTGTACTCGAGGGGCTGAAACTTGACGATGGCACTCAAGAACCGCCGCCAGAATCGAATACGGGTATTGCACGTTTTGTTGTTGAACAAGCCAAAGATCTTGATGGAAGCAAGAGTCTGATCGGTCAACTCAACCCTTATGCTGTCCTTCTGCTCAACGGCCGTGAGATACACATCTCGAAGAAACTCAACCGAACCAATAATCCCATCTGGCCAGATGCCTCCAAAGAATTGCTCATCACCGATCGCAAAAAGGCTAAGCTTGGTTTGGTTCTTAAAGATGACCGTGACCTCCTGCAAGATCCTATTATTGGGTCCTGGCAAGTCCGTCTTGACGATATGCTCGAGCTTATGGCAAAGGGCCAGGAATGGTACAACCTCTCAGGTGTGAAGACCGGTAGGGCCAAAATGATGTTGCAGTGGAAGCCTGTGGCACTCAGGGGTGCCTTAGGTGGATCCGGTGGTTATGTCACTCCCATTGGAGTCATGCGTATCCATTTCCAAAATGCTCGAAACTTGCGTAATGTTGAAACGATGGGCAAGTCCGATCCCTATGTCAGAGTTCTCCTTTCTGGAATC
The DNA here is from genome assembly GCA_000467735.1 of Rhytidhysteron rufulum CBS 306.38. Taxonomy (NCBI): domain Eukaryota; kingdom Fungi; phylum Ascomycota; class Dothideomycetes; order Hysteriales; family Hysteriaceae; genus Rhytidhysteron; species Rhytidhysteron rufulum. The sequence goes on along the minus strand of AJFL01000681.1, from coordinate 3,212 downwards.
GAGAAGGGCCGAACAGTTACATTCAAGAATAACCTGAACCCTGACTGGGACGAAGTCATCTATGTTCCAGTCCACACTACCCGGGAGAAGCTTCTCGTTGAGGTCATGGATGAAGAACATCTCGGCAAAGATCGATCTCTTGGTCATATCGAGCTAGCTACTGCGGACTACGTTCGACAAGATGAAAATGGCGAGTATCTCGTTAACGAGCAAAAGACCTTGCGCTCTGAAGGTCTCCGCATTGGCCCCCGAAGCCCGCCAAAGGGAACTTTGAACTTTACATGCTCATTCTACCCGACGTATAATGTCGTAGATCCCGATGAAGAGGAACGCGAGAGGGGACGAGAGAGTTTACAGATACCTCGACCAAGTTCTAATCTCAATCGAACCAGCATGGACTCTAATGGTTCCAGTCTGAAACCTGGGCACGAAAAGAAACCTTCTCGTACCGAAACAATTGGCACCATTTCATCTCTCAGGAGTTCATCACGCGGCGGTAGTGATCTTGACGTTTCAAAGCAACTCGCTAGAGCCGAAAGGGAGCAAGAGGCAACAATATTGCCTGAGAAGAAGGAAATCCCAAAGATCCAGCTTGGTGTGGAAGATCTCCAACACTATGGTATGTGAAATCATTCAATGTCTTCAATTCTTTGCTAACACGTGTCAGAATCCGGTCTTATCGTGTTCAAGCTCATCGACGGCGAGTTTTACAAGTCTGGCGCTTACATTGACATCATCATGGACGATATGGCTTTCCCGAGCTACTCCTCCAGTAAGATTAGGTCGAAGAACATGACTTTCAACGAGAGTAAGTAGTGTCTTTATGCATACTATCTAGACTAGAAACTGACTTGACATAGTCGGTGATACTATGGTTCGAGAACTCGACTTCTCGAAGATCACTCTGCGCCTAATTGAGCACGTTGACAAGAAGGGCGATGGTGATGAAGACCATGTCATTGCAAAATTGACTGGAAACACCCTCGATACTCTGAGGCGTTGCTTGGTAAGCTATCCTAAAGGCTCAACAAACATTCAATTGGCTTACTCTGTTTAGTACACACCCACACAACTCACCCTTAAAGACAACGATGGACATGAGAACAAAATTACTGTCAGTCTTAAGTATCTTCCAGTCAAGATGCGTCTGGATCCTAGTGAAAGCTTCAACAACCAAGGAACGCTACGTGTAGACGTTCTCGATGCGGCAGATCTCCCAGCTGCAGACCGCAACGGTTACAGTGATCCTTACTGCAAATTTCACCTCAATGGAAAGGAGGTCCACAAGACCAAGGTTCAGAAAAAGACACTACATCCGGCTTGGAATGAGTTCTTTGAAGTCCCTGTACGCTCAAGAACAGCTGCGCAGTTCGAGGTCAATGTCTATGACTGGGATTTTGGTGACAAAGCCGATTTCCTGGGTAAAGCTGCTATTAACCTCGAGATGTTGGAGCCATTCTCTCCACAGACGGTAGATCTAGGTCTCGACGGAAAATCTGGCACGATTCGCCTAAAGATGCTTTTCAAGCCCGACTACGTGATGCGTGCTAAGCAGGGTTCATCCACCTTTAGCGGCACATTTGCTGCCCCAGGCAAAGTCATCGGTGCACCTGTCAAGGGTGTCGGCAAAGGAGCTGTCCTAGTCGGCGGCGGTGTCGTAAAGGGTGCCTCGTTCCTTGGTCGAGGTTTCAAGAGGAGAAAGAGCCGTGGTGCAGCCAACCCTGACGATTCTGAACGCGAAGACACCCCTCCTAATGGCAGTATCGCCAACAGCGAAATTCCGATTGTCAGCGTCGAGAAGGACGAAAATGGCAGCAACCATCACTCTCGCCATAAGAGCTGGGGCGCCGCCAGCATAGCCAGCCATCTTGGAGGTCCTACAGGCCAAGGAGAGCAAGGCACCGCATCCTTGTGCGTGGTATCTGCTATAGGTTATCCGGCCGGCACCAATGTTCGCGTGCATATCAAACATGAAGGACCCAAGGGTACCAAGGAGATCTACAAGTCCAAACACATCAAGTCCAAGGATCCCAACACGCCCATCAATTTTGAAGCAGACCCGTTCAAAGTTCCCTGCTCCGCTGACGCAATGTTTAAGGTTGTGGTCAAGGACCATGCTACATTTGGTTCTGACGACGATCTAGGCGAGGCTACGTTCTTTGTCGACGATCAGGGTGCTGGAGGCGAGAAGGCTGTTGCTGTTGGATCAGGCAAGATAGTCATCAGGAGTAGCTTTTTGCCGAGTGACCAGGGAAGTGGACATCGTGGTGGTGGTGGTGCCATAACACCGATGGGTAGTCCGCAAGCCAAAGTTAGGAAGGGCTTGGGCGTTTTCCAGGGAGGAAGGAGTCCGAGGGAGAGGAGCGTTACCCCAGGTGGTGATAGGTGATGACACCTCTCATTCTTTTTCTACTTTTTTTTTACCTATCTTGACACGAGATGGCATGGGGCGTTCTTTTTTTTACCTTGGTAAAATGATGTGAATATTTTAATTCTGCTGGCGAATTTCAAGGTTGTTTACCTAGGAGAAAGGGGCAGAGTAGGATATTCGGGAGATTGTAATGAAGCAGATAGTAGCAGCAAGCAGCGGGCAGCGGGCAGAAGTGTAGTAGTGGTAATATTTCTTTAATCTCTCTCCCTCTCCCTCTCCCTCTCCCTCTTATTTTCTTTTCCGGTTATTTTCTTTTTGTGCCTTTTGGTCTTTTTCCTTTATCTCTCTATGGTTACTGGGTTTTGAGATACCTCCTCCATTTCTTTTTTGTTTTGTTTTGAATTGACTACCTAGGGTGAAGTTGATGCGAGCAAGTGATACTTAGTAGGTAGAGGGTAGTACGTAGATAGAGGGAGAGACTCTTCTTTTGTGTTATATATTATAGTGGTGGTGGTGTTTATGGGGTTGATGGATGGATCGTGTGGTGCGGTGGTGGGTTACCAAAAAAAAAAAATTTTTCCAAAAGAAAAAGGGGAGAAAGATTTTAAAAAAGGGATATTCGGTGCGATTAACAAAAATTAGTAGGAATTGTTGATTATTCATTTCATCCGGTGCCTTTTTGTTTTGAATGGCGATTTTGCTATATGTGAATTAGATTAGGGATTGATTGATGCTAAATTGGTAGTCCGTTTTTCCCCTTTCAAGGATGTATTATGTATGGGTTGTAAAGAAGAAAGAAAAGGATATAGGGATAAGTTCTGCTTTTTTTTTTTTTTTTTTT
>AJFL01000680.1:0-10002 GCA_000467735.1 Rhytidhysteron rufulum CBS 306.38 | reverse complement strand
AACAGGCCTTAGCTGCTGGTGCAACTACCCCTGCGACCTTGGAAATATGACCTAACGGTAGCCTTCAAGCCAATGGAAAATTATGTCCAACGCAATGTCTTTACAATGAAAATTCCATAACCAGTCACATAAATCAGGTTACTTGAGACACCATCATGCTTATTATAATTATTCCATAACGGACAATTCGTCCCAAGATTCGAATAGGCTGTAACCTGGAGGGGCTATATGATGATCTAAATTAAACCGATATACTAGTCGAAAACGTTTCCTAATTGCTTTCCCTAGTATGTTGCCCCACAGTGGTCCTTCATCCGGATACATCTCCTCGGAGTCGTTGTATCTAGCCCAATAAAATATCTCCGGTGCATAAATACGATATTGTTGTAGTACGACAGGCGAGCCAACATTTGATAATTTCGCCCATGAATGAACAATGTTGGTCGGAGGATCCCAGCATGAAAACTTCAGTCTCGGTCGAAAAACGTTACAGGGCAAAGTACACAACGGATATGCCGAGTAATTAGGATTAGAAGACGGCATGATGTAATCTTCCTCTGAAAGTCGCAACGTATTATGTCTATATTGTATCCACTCTATCACTTTCCAAAGTTGAAAAGTGTTGCCAGTTGTTGTCTTTTTTCTGGTGTTAAGTTTTGTAGCCGACCCCCTGGTTCGATTTTGAATCTCGGTTCAGGCTGAATGAAGATCCACTCGAAGAACCCATCCAATATAGAAAAATCATCTGCATGAAAGTCTAAGGTTACCACTTTACGATATATAAGGAATCTTTGAGCCCGGGGGACGGCTTCTCTGTCCGCATCATCAAAGAACGAGCCCTCGGGCTTCGGTCTAGAATGCGTCATGGCGGCATCCATAAGGGGCTCTGTGAAGGCACGAGGCCCTAAGATAGCATCAAATATAGCCAGTCCAATTCCAACAGGTAAAGATCCATGACGGCAGCTAGCTCTTGATCCCATGGCTGAGGTACGATGTCAGGGCATCCCACAGGTGTCGGGAGTCCGCGGGCCAGATGATACAAAAGGTTGCTGAAGGAATAAAAGAATACGATTGCTTGTGGAGATCTTAATGTCAGCAGGTCTCGTAAGGAATCCGCTTCAGTCGAATCGCAAATAAAACTTCATCAAAGGCGACGAAAAGGTTGCGGGCCAAGTTATGACTGATGCCAGTTCCGAATTTGTCCAGGATGATGCGAAAGCAGACGCATACAAGCCTGAGTGACAAGAGGCATGGCAGAGTAATCTGATCAAAAATATCGAGGGTGATGTCTGTGGGCAGATTATCCATGCTGGATGGGTTGAAGGGGTGAGGGTGAGTTAAGTTGTAGGTGTAAAGGCTGGTTCCCCGCTATTTAAAGGAGCTAGAAGGTGTGGGTGTACAGGCTGACGTTGATCGGTATCAGAATTGCTACACCTAGGTATATACTAGCATAGACAGAAAGCATGCCTAGGCAAATCCAACGAGTTTATACACGCCATATTATAATGCCATGTAAAATCGATGGATGAGCTTTATGAAATTGGCTTCCTTCCAACTACACATATAAATCCATCAATGGAAGCAGCACCCTTTTGGTTTTCCATTTCTAAAGCATCCAAATACTTCTCCTTGAAATCATCCACTGCCTTACTCAACCCGGCCGGCACATCCATCATAGAAAGAAGATGGAGTTCGTTCATTTGTGTTAGCATGCTCAGTCGAGTTTGAAACCGATCCTCCGCCACAATTTCGAGGCCATGTGAAGCCATGGTGGGGGCGATATCTAGGACCCATCTAATTGCGCAGGTTATTTGAAATGTGTTCAGTGTAGACAAATAGTATCTTACCCTGCGTTATAATTTGGAAATGGATTTTGCTCCAAATTGATAAGGGCCTCGATTGCTTCTGTGGACAGTTCAGGGGAATGAGCAATAGGCTTGAGGTTGGTCTTGTCATGCTCCACCCATTGGATACACCCGCCGGGCTCTTGGTAAAAGTTCAAAATGTGTGTGCTTAATGATGGTTCGAGAATGGAGTTCTTACTAAGTAATTTTATAGCATTGTCAAGCAACTTCCTCAATTTCTCGACAGAAAGGGTAAGAAACAATCGAAAGTGGACAACGTCGAATGTCCCTATCAGTTCGCTTGGAAATTCGGTGTAAATATCGTGCACTCGAAGAGCTAGGTTACTTGGTAACCAAGCTGGAGGCGGAAAGAATTCATCGGATATGTCGAATGCATCTACTTGCACTGACAACGAAGGATCTTCCGCGACATCAATCGCCCAGATTCTAAAATATCAGCACATCAGTTGTATCCAACCAACGATTTTTAGATCTCTTCAATACGCGGTCTGTGTTCCCATGTCTGCAATGCGACTGGGTCGAGAATCTAGGCTAATACTAGGGTGCAGCGTATAGCCAGTGAGTTGTTTGAGAAAAAAGTGAAAGTAGTTCATCCTATGGCGCGTTAGACGGTTCAATATTCTCTATCCTGGTTCATATTCTTGTCAAGATGTACTTCGTTGAAGATATGAAATCACGACCTTTGCTGTATTCAGCTGCCATAATGGCTGATTTCGATTTCGGCCGAAAAGGAAGGCAGTTTGAAAAGTCAGAGCGGCAAAGGAAAGTTTCAAAATTGTTCCAAATGTCAGCAAATGATCTTTTTTCCATTTATTCGCCGCACGTTACACAATACGATAAGCAAGCAACCTTGTTTTGGTGGCAGTGGTGCAAATGGGAAGCTCGTAAGCACAGTGACGTTGACAGTAGGGGTCATCATACTGCATGAGAATTAATTGGATATTATTGAAGGAAATAAATATCCCTGTAACATATGCATGCAACGAGAAAATGGGCAACCCTAATATGGGAGCTAGACAAGGGTCCTGGATCAAATCAGACTTTGATTTCCATTTCAAATCGTGAGCCACAGTTATCACACGAAAATCCATAAAGATCCTAGTTCTAATATAGGCTGCATTATGCGACTTGGGGATGTGGTCTACCTAAGTACTGCTCCCACACACATGTCCACCTACCTGAGATACGCACATCCTAACGCTCAAACTCACATTCTTCTTGACACCCTATTCCTTTCACTTAGTGAAATATTTGAGCCGCCTAGGCATCTACTTACTATCAAAGCATTCACTCTTTCGGCGGAAGAACAGAGACCCAACAGCCTCCTACTATACTTCGGTCTACAACTGCGTCATCACTGAACCTTAGATTTTCGTCCAAGTTACACCAAGCTAGGGTAGTGATCGGTATATTTACCCCTGTCACAAAGCCATACATAACCCAGGCAAAAATTATTGGTTGCGGCGTAGTCGTCTACTCCTTGACACGCGAGAAAAATTTTGAACCCTCGTATCAGTCCAAGTATCTAGCTCCCAATCATGAACTCTTCTCGAGATTCTATTTCGGAATCGAATAACCTACAAAGCGATGCCAAAGACGAACCTAAGGAAGACCAGAAAGGATCGAGTGACCCTCAGCCTCTTGAATCGTCGATTGATCCCGAAAACGAGGTGAAGGGTATCAAGCTTCTTCTGATTCACACTGGTCTCTGTCTTTGTACTTTCTTGATAGGTTTGGTAAGCCACCCGTCGCCTTGACAGGACCCGGAGCGGTATTGATTTTGACGACAGGACTTCAACCTGATTGCAACCGCTGTTCCCGTCATCACCTCTCAGTTCGGATCCATCAATGATGTCGGATGGTATGGAGCAGCGTTTTATATGACCTTGTAGGACCGCCCTTTCCCCATCCACAATATTCATGAGGTAGTGTAACTTACGCGATTTCGTGCAGGTGTTCGAGCCAACCGTTAGCTGGTAAAACCTATACTCTCTTTCCCAAGAGAACCACCTACCTCTTCTACCTTTTGATATTCGAAGCTGGCAGCCTCCTATGCGCACTAGCACCGTCTTCAAATGCTTTCATTGCGGGAAGAGCTATAGCAGGTCTCGGAGCCTCTGGTGTTTTCGCTGGGGGATTCGTTGTATTGACAGCTATCATACCCTTACACAAACGGGCTATCTGGACCGGTACACTAAGCTCAACATTTGCCATAGCGAGCATTGTAGGACCTGTTTTGGGCGGTGGCCTGACACAGGGCGCAAGCTGGAGATGGTGCTTCTATATCAACCTTCCTATCGGCGGTTTCTCTGCCCTTGTGGTTCTCCTTTTTATGCGGATTAAAGGATCCGAGACCGAAAATGCGTCTTTATTAGAAAAGCTCAAGGGTCTAGATTTCATCGGATTTGCGTTATTTGCAAGCTCAATCGTCATGCTTCTACTCGCGCTTCAATGGGGTGGCCTTGACTACGAATGGGATTCCAGCGTCATCATCGGTCTTTTCGTGGGTTTCGGTGTGGTCATGCTCGTCTTCGTTGCTTGGGAGATATACCTGCAAGACATGGCAATGATTCCTCCAAGCCTATTTGAGAATCGAAATGTGTGGCTTATTTGCGCCAGTTCCTTCTTCGTAAATGGTCCCATGCAAACGATTGTATACTGGCTGCCCATTTGGTTCCAAGCGATCTTAGGAGTTTCACCTACAGGCAGTGGTATTAGATACCTCCCTACAGTGATCTCCGATGTGCTTGCAGCCTTGATAGGATCTGCAATCGTCATGAAAATTGGATGGTGGAACCCGTTTCTTCTTTTTGGGGAGGTAATGGTGTGTTTAGGTGGTGGACTTTTGACCACCATTTACCCTGGAATTTCTCAAGGACATTGGATAGGGTATCAAATATTTGGGGGAATTGGGTACTCACTTGCTACGAACCTAGTAAGTTCTAATCCACGAACCAATCATCTTACCCTAACTTCAAACTTTTAGGCCCATTTGGGAATGCAATCGTCTCTTCCAAAGGAACTTGTGCCTTTGGGAGCTACAAATTTGTTGGCAATCATATCAACAAGCTGTGCTATCTTTCTTGCCATTGGGCAATCCGTGTTCCAAGAAAGGCTTGAAACCAACCTTTCCGAGGTTGTGACGTCGGACGTCGTGAGTGAGATCATGTCGGTAGGAGCGACAAGCATTCGATCAGTGGTGGATTCTGCGGAGATTCCAGCAGTTACCAGGGCATACAGTGATGCCATCACTCAGGTATTCGTAAGTGTTTTCTAGGCTTGGTTCAGAATATGATCATGGCCATGCTGACTCGGAACGCTCCAGTATATCCCCGCAGCCGCGCCGGTCCTCTCATTCATTCTCGTATGCGGTTGTAAATGGACATCGACGAAGAGGCATAAAGAAGCGGACACTTCTAATACTAAAACCGAGGTTTAATGATTTCAGGTCCACTCACTCCAATTCACTTGATGCATTGCTATGTCAAACTCCACTTCCATTTGCGGCATCTTCTCAGACTGCATTTTAAATTACTTTCTAGACTATCATACTCTTGGGGATTATTTATTGGCTTAATTAATGATGGTAATCACTTCATATATCACGTGATATGATTGGTTCATGGAGTCGGGGGCCTTACCCCGCGTGTACATTACATATCACACTCTGTGTCACCCTTTCACCTTCCCCTGACCAACACTGCAAGTACTAAATGTGATTAGTAAATTTTGATATTCTCAAGATCCAATAACTACACCAATATCATCACCACACATAGTGAGCACATTATGGCCTCAGCAAAATCCGACAATATCCCTTATCCTCTCAAGCGCAATGCCCTCTCATCGATCCGGTATGAAGTACCCCATCCATATTCATTCCCGCAACACAATGACTCATCTATATAATATAAGATTGAACTTCAATCATTTCTGGATGAAGAGTCTCACCGGATACCTCCTGCATCCCAAGATCCCTACGAATGAAGACAATCTTCGCATTGCCGATATTGGAACGGGCACCGGGTAAGGCATAAGTACTTTTCCGCAACCATCCGAGATTCTCGTGTTAAGGTTGATAGAATATGGGCCTCCGAGGTCGCAGCTTCACTTCCCAATGCCGTGGTTGATGCCATTGATATCTCACCCGACCAGTTTCCCCCAGTGGCATTCCGTCTTCCAAACGTTCATTTCTGGACGCATAATTGCTTCGAACCATTCCCTACCGAGTATCTTGGTCAGTTCGATGTGGTTCATGCTCGATTTTGGCTATGCATTGTGAACGATGATGTCGCAAATCAGGTTCTAGAGAGTTTTCTTACACTCCTAAGTATACCTACCCTTTGTATATCAAATTCTAGCAGTCCGATCCGCAGATCATTAACTTTTGATTAGAGCCAGGTGGATATCTACAATGGTTTGAGCCATTACCACGTACTGCCCGTTTGAGAGGCCAACCCAAGGGACCAACGCCGGCTTCTGAGAAATTGATCGCGACTTGGAACAAGCCTGCACCGCATAGTTCCTATGAGTGAGTTAAGATCACATACTGAGCATTAGTGGGGCTCCAAACCTTCTAACCGCACACTACTTCTAGCTGGGTCCATTCGTTCCCAAAAATGTGGGAACAGCATAATATTGAGGTCATCGATGAGAAGGGGTATGATACTCCGGATCACCTCATGCCTATTGCTGCTCAATCGACATTTCTTGGGCAATCCGAGTACTTCTCCAGTCACCCCGAAGTCGAAAAGCATTCAGATGAGTTGGCCAAGGAATTTTTAGCAGGAGCTTTTGTAGATGCAACATGGACTTGTTTCTTAGGTCGCAAGGCGCCTTGATAGATGGCATATAGGGACCAGGAAGATAAGAGATCTATGCTAATTGCTTTAGTATATCTAACTATTATTAGCACCTAATGAATATAGAAATGGAATAGAACCCCCAAATTTCGCACGGAACTATAGCTCTACGGTTTGCGATAGCAATCACCTATGCATTCCTTTTCGACCTGCTCATTCCACGCCTGCTCACACTAAGACTATCTTTGAAGCTGATTTCATCCGAAGCTCGACCGAGATCAAGTATCGGTCAGGACTTCAATAACCGCGGTCCTCTGAAACCTAGCGAGATCGAAATAGGCATCATCACCAAGATTGGCAAAGATGTCACTCGTCTCAAGGTGGGAGACGAAGTATGCGTGGCTGGGCTTGGAAGTACGAAGACGTATTCCCGCGGGTGATGGGTGAATTCGCAACGGGAGTGGCGGTTTTCGATACTAAGCGATCACTGTGCCGCAATATCGAGCAGTCTCGGGGAACTTGAACACAATTCGTCAGGTCACGATTTCAATGAAGCATAGAAAATCTAAATCTTCGCAAAGATTCCATCTCAAAATCATAACTGCTCAGCAAAGATCGAATGCGGTGAAAATAAGGTAGAGGTCAGTGGAATTGACTAGTGGCTAGTGCGAGTTGCCTAGTTTGGATTCGGCTGCAATATCTAGTCCTCCGCCAAGGAGTGAATGTGCAGGTATGTACATACATGTCTATACAAGGGAAATCATCCGTAGACGAGGTTGACAGAGTGGCTTGTAAGTGTAAGAACTCTAATTTATCAGGTCATATAGTGAAAAGCATACGGGCCGGATTCTGCCCTGCGCCTGATGCTCATAAGAAATTGGTTGCCTTCCAACCTTCAATAGCCTCGGTTTTAAATGGGGGTAGAATCCGCTTCCGGGGCTATGCGTTTTCCCCCTCTTTCATGACACTCTAGCCTCATCAAGGTGCCCTACCTATTATCAACACGCCGTGAGTAAGGAGGGCCATACTTAAGTTTCCATGCTACAATCATCACATTTCTCCATAAACCATCCATGAACACTCCGATTCTGGTATGATATCTGGTAATGTCGCTCAGCCTTACGCCGCCAAATGATGGATCCCATCTCTATCATAGGAACTGCGGTTGCGGTTGCCAACATCATCGATGTAATCGCAAAAACCATTAACACCGTTCGTGAAATTCGAGACGAATGGAAAGACGCAGATCTCACATTCCTAAACCTAGTTAGCCAGCTAACAGCGCTCCGAGCCGCCCTCACCAAAATCAAGGAATGGATCGATACCGAGAATGGTGATCCATATCATCAATTGGTTATTGATCTTGATGGTTCGATTAAGTGTTGTAGGATGCTTATTTCGAAGATTGATACCGTGCTCTGCGACCTTCACCGTTCACCGGACGAGACCTTAGACTTCACTTCAAAGGTCAAGCTAGTTTTTGGGAAAAAGACGATTGATGATGTCCAAAAGCTACTTGCAAACTAAACGAATACACTTACTCTGCTACTCACGACAGTTAATTGGTTAGTATCGAAATCATCTACAGTGTCCAATTCAGAAATGTTGACTCCAGCAGTAAAACAATATCGGGGCAAATGAGATTACTCGGGAAATCAAGCACTCGAAAGCTACTTCGAAAAGTGGATAATGATACAGAATCGCTTTTCGTACATCGGGTCTCGCAGTCATTCCTCAGTAGACAGACGGACAACATGTCCAAGTTATCCATGGTTTTTGGCTTCGATAAGATGGTCTTTTCTTCAAAGGTTTACACACGCGTCTTCCGAGGTTCTGTGAAAGAGTCACTAAGACAGCTGCAAGATGATTTGACAGGGTTGCACGTATTCACCGACATTGATATCAAATCTGAGAGGTTGAGCCGGGGAGAATCTCAAGACCCTGGAAGCAGTTCACGAGAAGGATCGAACGATACCGGAAAGATCACTCAGGGAACCCCACAAGCTGTGCCCGAAGTTGGATACGCAGAACCTAGTGGTATATCCACCAAAACGGCCGATAAAAATAGATACAAGGTTTTACTACTGGGCATATCTGAGAGCGGAAAAAGTACCATCGTAAAACAGTCTGATATACTTTATCAAAATAGGCCTACGAGGGACGAGCTTATGATGTACCGATTGGCCATATATAGCAATTTGATAGATATTGTGTGGGCCCTTATCGGTGCTATGCGAGATCTCGATATCTTTAAAGAGGAGGAAATCAGCCAGACATTTTTCGACTTTAGGGATTATACAGACAAGTTTGATCGAAATCCTTCATTATATCCCGCGATAGAAAACACAATACGCTCTATCTTGAAGGACCCTTGTACTTCTAAAGTCTTCAAACGTTGGAACGAGTTTTATATAATGAATTCGGCATTTCAGTAAGTCATTAACTCTGCTTGAAAGGTTCAAAACCGCTGGTTATTATAGTTTTTTCTTTTCGAGGAATTAGATCGTATTATTGCTCCAGATTATATTCCGACGCAAAGAGACATTGAGAGCTTATGTGCCAACCCGTGGTATGTGGGAAACAAGGTTCCTACTTCCGTACCAACCAAAGTCCAAAGGCAAATCCAAAGAGCCAGTGCTTTCCTATGAAGCAGAGCCCCCATGGACACGATAGCACTACAATTAGTCGATATAGGGGGTAGTCGTTCAGAAAGAAAGAAATGGAGTTATGTTCTTAAAAACAACGATGCCGTTATATTCATGCTCAACTTAGCAGAATACAACTAGGTCCTCTTGGAGAACGCCCACGTGAATAGAATGACGGACTCACTGGAGGTTTTTACCTCTGTCACGACTGCACCATGGTTCAAAGATATTCATATCATTCTTTTATTCTCGAATAAAACTCGCTTTGAGGAGAAACTGCGGACCGATCCTCTCTCCAATCATTTCGGCGACTATACTGGCGGGGATGACAGAAAAGAAGCAATCAAATTCATCTCGGAGGCCTTTCTAAAAAGAAATGAAGGTGGCTGCGAGGTTTATCCGTTCTTTTGTGATTCTACAGACACAGGGTCGGTAAAGAAGATATTCGAGCTTGTCGTGGCACTTCTCAAGTCTCCAGATACATCAACTTGGGCTGGGAATGTACCTCAACTTCTTAATGAAGAAGAAAAGCATATCGAAACTGGTACATTCTTACCTGACACTTCAAGCCCGACGAATTCCTTAATAGGATTAGACATTTAATTCCATTTGTATGGTTAACGTGAATGCTATTTCGATAGTGGAGCTGTGTATGCTACTATTCACTGTAAACTTTCCTGTGTTATGATA
>AJFL01000678.1:0-43555 GCA_000467735.1 Rhytidhysteron rufulum CBS 306.38 | reverse complement strand
CCCTTCCATAATACCGCTAAGCTGATAAGGGTGTCTAGCTACTTTCGAAAGGCACTTCTATAAGGAAGTCTGGTTTATTCCTCTATGTACTCTTCCTTTTTCAATCTGCAGGTATTCCACCACTAACCAACATCTCTTGATCTCCCTCATGCTCCTCTTCAACAACATTCTTCCCTTTTCCAGTCTCATTCGAAGGATCAATAACCTCGCACTTCTTCGTAAAACTGATAAAACAGTTTGTAAGCCTCTCCATGAGAAACTCACTTTCACACAACCCAGCCATAAGTGGACTATCATCGCCAATCCAATCCCATTCCACAAGGCCCTCTTCCTCCTCCTCTTCTTCCACATCTGGTCCACTTTTCCTTGCAAACCTGATCAATCTTGTGAACTCAACCCATTCCTCATAATTATATCTCTTGGGTGGATTCTCTTTTAGATCTCCTGCAACCTTCCTTATGCTGATTGCCAGCTTTCTCGATATCTCAGAAGGTTTAGGTACTTTGCCCTCCGCATCCTGTTCCGCCTCTTTCGCTAGCGAGTCGATGTTGACAGGTTCCTCATCCTGTTCCACAGTTTCACCTTCAGTTACAGAGGGGCCCGTTTCAAACCCTTTTTCGAGGCGCTTCTTAGCGGCATGCTCTACCAATCGCATTTGTATCCAATTAAGCAGCCATGGATGCTTATCCAAGAAGGCCCTCCAGATCCCGTGCTTTGGAAGGACTGTGAAATCGGCGAGGGAATCAAAGATTCGTTTGAAGTTTCCAATCACTGTGTCTCCCATATCATTGATGAGGATTGTCATGGTAGGTACTGCGATCAGACTCCAGACCACGAATGCCACCCGTCCTGGGTTTGTTTGGGGGCTTAAGTCGCCATACCCAATGGTCAAAAGGCTGACATAACAGAAGTACAAGGCCTGGAAATAGGTCATCCCTTGCGAGTCCTTTTCACACTGCCAGAATACGACAGCTCCGATACACCATAGAATTAGGAAGAGAGTAACGGAGACAGTGAGTGATGTCCATTTCTTGAACCGGGTTGTCGATGCTTGGATGCGGCGCATGGCATTAAACCGATCCCGTTCTTCACGTAGAAGTAAAAGCTTTGGTTTACGACGTATAGGAGTAAGTTTCGTAACACGCCGTATAATATTGTGTGAATGAATTGGCGCTCTCGCGGGTTTGTACTCGACAGGTCTGCTAATAGATGTCCGGTCGACTCGCTGGTGATCTGGGTGATGTTGTCGCCCTCGCGTCTTCTCTTCCTCGTGCCGGTTCATATCTAGGGAGGTGGTTACAGTGCGATCAATCGTTCGCATGCGAATTCTATCAAAGTGTCTTCGGATGACCTTCTCTTCTCCAATCTCCTTCATGAACTTTACAAGGGAAGAGATGACTAAACCGAGCATGATAATGCCGCCTACTGAATAGGGAAAGACCAACCCTCGACCCAAGTCATTTGTAGGTACCAGATCGCCAAATCCAACGGTCAGGATGGTCACATCGCAGAAGTAGAGCTATGAAAATTTGTTAGCTGGCTATTTTATATTTGGCAAGGGCACTCACTGCGTCCGCAAAGGTCCAGTTCTGGCCTTGACCGTCATCGGTCTCAACCCTACAAAAGACGGCGGCACCTCCAGATAACCAGATGAAGAAAAGCATTGTTTGGAGAATAAGAGTTCTCTGGGCGTCAGTAAGAGCAAAGGTCTCGGGATAATGGCCTAGGAAGTATCCAAGCATGTTGACCATTAAGATCATGGAGCAGATGAGATACATGGCCCCTGCTACGATAGCATACCAAAACCCTTGTGTGTATGTCTCATAAGGCCGGTTTGGAGGTGCGTATATGTGCATGGAGGCAGTGATTCCAAGAAGCTTAAAGGAATAAATATATTATCAAGACAATGGGATAATCTATACTTACGATACCTGTCGCAACATACCAAAGAATTATAGTCATTGGCAAAGCAATGATATAACGTATGCGCTGTGTAAAATTGAATAGGAGGAATATGTTCCCAAGGAAGCCGCATATGAGTGAGGCAACGTTTAGCCAGTAACACCTATAGAAAAAGGAATATTAGACACTTAGAGAATTAAGCATTAAACATGCACAGACCACCATGCTTCAAGGGCTTCACATACCATCTTGGATCTCTAAACGGCTCCCCGTCAAAATCTGTCACAAAGCCATTGTTGATAAAAATATCCTCCCTCCAATAAGTGACTAACGCAGCTATTGAGAGTACATTTGCTAATGGACCGATCGTAGCGGCGAGAAGTCTGTAAAGGATTACTGCCTGTTGACGCTTTACCTGCTGGGATCTGCAAATGCTCACGGGATGGCAGTGGATGCAAACCACCAGTCACTAGAAAATTATTTAACAATTTGATATCACATAAGTTCCCATGATTTTTGCTAGAAAAGAGCTTCGAATGAAAAAAAAAAAACACATTCTTACCTTTCGTTTCCATTAACAAATTGCTTGAATCTTTTCCATTTTGATCTCTTTGGGGCATGGTGGACTCCTGAGTGAGCCGATTCACTCGACTCGTTATAATGTATGTTGCGACCCGTCGTTTCCTTATCAAGAGTCTGACCTGCTTCCGGATCTTCCTGGAGAGTCTTTTGGGTAGATGACAAGGATGAAGTCATGACGCCGTGTAACCCTGGCACTAGCCATTAAGAGACGTCATCAGACGGGATTGTTTAAAATATGAACAGGAAAGAAAACAAAATTTATGACTGGGTTTGAACTTGGGAGGTCAGGCACATGGAAAATACACAAAGTGAGAAACAAGAAAAGATGTTATCGAAAGTAGCGATGTCAAGAGAGCAAGAAGAAAGGAAGGTAGCGGGGAACAAAGGAAGCGCCCCAGCTCCGGAAATCAACCGTTAGTGGCATGCGCACTGGAAACCTTGGAAAGTCATCTGGTCGGATACAAAAGACTAGCGACAATGGCGTATGTGGCATATATTCATGTGCTGGATATCGAGCCTGTTGGATGAAGATAGCTTGGTCATGCAGGCTAGACACACATCTCGGGCTAAGATCTCGAGATATGCGGGCCAAGACGTACTTTCACATGCTTATATAGACAACTTCGACGCTTATTCATCTACTCTAGTTTATGTGGTGATCATAAGATGCTTTCCGGACTTCAGGAATCGTAGTGATACCTCCACACCAGGTAGAATTAGTAACGATTACGGCGAAAGTCGGCCAAGTATCGCCAACCGCCAATCAATTCTCGTGACTGGGCTTTCCTTTCTGGCCTTACGTTATGTCGCATACATCCAGTGGCATTGCAATGAAGCATGTGCATCTATATACAAGTTAAATGTTTCGAAACACCCATCAATCACTGTGACTTGAGCTTCTCTGTCAACTCTGGCACTTTTTCAAACAGGTCTCCAACCAAACCAACATCCGCAACTTGGAAAATTGGCGCATCTGGATCCTTGTTGATGGCAGCAATCACTTTGCTGTCCTTCATTCCAGCCAAATGCTGGATGGCACCGGAGATACCTGCGCAGAGGTAGAGCTGTGGGGCGACATTCTTTCCGGTCTGACCGACTTGAAGGCTGTTGTCTGCGAAACCACTATCAACCGCTGCTCTTGACGCACCAATAGCAGCACCGAGGGCATCTGCGAGTGGTGGCATCAACCTGTCGAATTCCTCCTTTGATTTCAATCCTCGGCCTCCAGATACAACTCTCTCTGCTGATGCAAGGTCGGGTCGGTCGGATTTGGCAAGGTCTTCGGATACCCATTCAGTTTGGGAGTCTGCTTTCGGGTCTACACCTTCTACCACCTCCGCGGAGCCACCCTCGGTTTCGGACGCTTGGAAAGCTGTACCTCGGACTGTAATAACTTTGGTGCTATCGGTTGACTGGACGGTGAGGATAGCGTTACCGGCATAAATAGGTCGTACGAATGCTAAGAAGAAGAACTTAGTCAAAGACCATCCAGAGTTAATATCAGTTTAATCTCACTGTCTTCACTCTCAATGCCAGTGATATCGGATATCTGCTGGGTATCAAGAAGCGCAGCTACACGAGGCAACAAGTTCTTGCCGAATGCAGAATGGCCAGCAAGGATATGTGTGAATCCTCCTTTCTTGATGTTCTCGACGAGTAATGGGGCATAGTTCTCGGGCAAGCCCTGCGTAAGTGTTAAGAATCCCGAATCCTACATCAATTGGTCTTAGATGAGCCTACCTTGTCATATGCACCGTTTTCTACATATATTATCTTCTCAATTCCCTTTACTTTGGCCGCTTCTTCCGCCACAGCCTTTACCCCACTTCCCGCAACAAAAGCAGTTATTGATCCCCCAAGTTTCTGGCCAGCCGATACCGCTGCTAGTGATGAGACATTGAGTTTGCCTTCTCTTTGTTCAAGCACTGCTAGTGTTGATAATAACCGTACGAACGCAGAATACTGGGGGACGACGGTGGGTTGCGATAAACGGAGCTGCGTTCGGGCCTGACGCAAGACGGATTGTCTCGCGGCAGAGAACATCTTGGGTATATTTTGCGACAATTGGGAGGAGAGGGAAGGGGAGTAAAGAGTTGGAAGGAAGAGAAGGTAAGAATGGAAGATTGGAGCAGAGAGTGAATGTTCACTCGGAGAATGATGGCCTTGACGCAGAGGTCGACCGAGGTCTAAGCTTAACGTCTAGCTTCGGTCTGGGCACAGACCAACGGAAGAGGGTGGAGTCACGTGCTAGTGCCTTGGCACGCTGGAGAATCGCGAAACGCGACAAGCAGCAAGCTCAACCCCATCAACCGCAACCACTCTTCACTTGCATCATCCACGACTCGACGATTGGCGCCACTCCATAGTATTCCGAGTCACGGCGCATAATACATCTTTTACGGAAGAAGCGCCTTTCCTTCCTTTCCTCTTCCTCGCCAATCCCCTTTTTTCTTGCCGCTAGATACAAAATATCCTCACAAAGCCATGGCTGACGAGGCGCTCTCCGGTAAGTCTTTCATTCTCTATCTTAAGCAAGGGCATTGCTTATCAAAGCTGTAGCTTCTGCGCAAGCTGCTGGACAGGCAGATCATGGTATGCCCTACCGTTCCATTCCATAACCAGACAAAACGAAGAACATCAGGTTGAATGCGCTCGAAGCTATATCGGCTTTTCCAGCACATCGTAGATTTGCATTGTACTTCTCGATGCTTCTTGAACCAGCCTTTTGCTCCTAATTCAATTAAATCATTATTTTCAATTTCGAAGCATGAATTTGGCGCTGACTCGATAATAGACACGTCCATGCTGGACGAGCAAGACCCCACGATCAAGGAATCATCGCGTGAACCATCTACCATGACACCAGCTGTCACATCAGATAATCCCCTCGATGCGCCAGAAGGACCACGACCGGAAGCTGAGGATGCCGATGCGCAGGAGGATGAGGAGATGACTGGGGTGGAAGACGGTACGAAGAAAGAAGGCAAAGAAGGAGATGCTGCGGATGGCGCAACGGAAGGCACAGAAGCACAAACCAAATCGGCGATAGAATCATCAGCACGGTCACATCTTATTGCGCAGACACACGCGATCATTCTTCCGAGTTATAGTACATGGTTTGACATGCATACGATCCATAAGCTTGAGCAAAAGGCTCTGCCCGAATTCTTTAATAGCCGGAACCGGTCCAAAACTCCAGCCGTGTATAAAGATTATAGGGATTTCATGGTGAATACGTACAGGCTAAACCCTGCGGAATACCTGACTGTCACTGCTTGTAGACGCAACCTTGCGGGAGATGTCTGCGCTATTATGCGAGTGCACTCATTTTTGGAGCAGTGGGGCCTCATTAACTACCAAGTGAGTTCGAACAAGACTTAGCTAATAGTAGTTAAGCTGATAACATTTCCAGGTTGATCCAGATACTCGACCTTCCAATATCGGGCCTCCATTCACCGGTCATTTTAGGATTACTGCAGACACGCCTAGAGGATTGCAGGCGCATCAGCCCGCTCCTGGGTCAATAACAACTGCTGGTAAACCACTTGCTGCTACAGAACGATTGGCGAATCAGCAAACCCTTTCCAAATCAGACCTTAACCTTGAGATCAGGAGGAATATCTACGAATCTAATGGCAAAGAGGCGACACCGTCGGAATCCAAGGACAAGCCCGCTAATGGTGAATCCGCAGCAAACGGTACACCCGGCGCGGATGTTAAGGCCCTTGAAGATTCGCTCAAAGAGCCAGGCAAACAGTACCACTGTTATTCTTGTGGGACCGACTGCACCCGTGTACGTTACCACAACTCTAAATCAGCTCCTCATTCGGCACAAGGAAAGGCCGCGGCTATGACCAAGTACGACCTTTGCCCGACCTGTTTCCTAGAGGGTCGTTTCCCATCTAACAGCAAAGCCGCCGAGTATACAAAGATCGAGAATGAGAGGTACTCAGCGTTGCCTGATCGCGATGCCCCATGGACAGAAAGTGAACTGGTCGCTCTGCTTGAGGGATTGGAAATGTTTGATGAAGACTGGAACTCTATCGCTGACCACGTTGGAACGCGGACAAGAGAAGAGTGCGTTTTGAAATTCCTCCAGCTAGAGATTGAAGACCCATACCTCGAGGCCGATCCCAATCAACAAGATCTGGGGGCCACATCTCTAGGCTTCCTTAGCAACGGCCGCGTCCCCTTCAGCCAAGCAGACAACCCCGTCATGAGTGTAATCTCTTTCCTGGCTAGCATTGCAGACCCCTCAGTCAGTGCTGCAGCCGGAGGCAAGAGCATAGAAGAACTCAAACGAAGCCTCCAAGCCCGGATTGAAAAAGCTCCCACAGCCTCGGAAGCCAAAGACAAGGGTAAGGAGAAGGAGAAGGAAAAAGAGGGCACACCTGCAACCGCGCCTACCGATGTTAAGAACGAAGATGCAATGGATGTAGATCCCGCTACCTCGACCGCACCCGCAGCCACCTCCTCGTCCCCGCAACCTACCTCATCAAACGCCGTCTCGGCCGCGCAAAAGCAAAATCCTATGGCCAATCTCCCCTTCGCCCTTTCCGCTGCTCGTGCATCTGCCCTCGCGTCTCACGAAGAACGCTACATCACGCGGTTAGTCTCCGGAGCTGTAAACCTGCAGCTTCAGAAACTACAGCTCAAGCTCTCGCAATTCAATGATCTGGAAACCCTCCTGTCCGCCGAACGTCGTGATCTCGAGCGCCGTCACCAGCAGCTTTTCCTTGACCGTCTAGCTTTCCAGAAACGGGTAAGGGGACTCGAGGACGCGGCGAGGAAAGTCGGTAATGGATTGAGTGGACAGGGTGGTCAGACCCTTAGTGCTGAAGATGGCATTAAAGGATTAGTGGAGGCGTTGGCGCAATTCGGGGTAGGGAAGGGGGAGGAGAAGATGGGAGTTGTTGGAAGCAAAGTGGACGGGAGTGCAGTAGGCCCGGTTGAGGAAGGAGGCGAAGGCTTCGGTCGATTGGAAGTTTAGATTAAGAAAAGACAAAGTGGTTGGGATTGTGTTCTCTTTTCTCTTTTGCTAGTGTGGTTTGGTGTTGGCTGCTCGCGTCAAGTCGAGTGCTGGAGCGGATGGATATCTCTTGAAGATTCTTCGGTAGGGAAGGGGTTTATGTGTAGTTTTGGCGTTTTTTGCTTTCTTTCTATTGGTCATCATCGAGCATGAAGATAATTAACTTGCATCGAGTTCGACGCTTTTTATTGTTTGTCTATGATAATGTAGGAGTATGTGTTTTGTAAGATGGTGTGTATTCTTTGCGAAATCCTGGATATACAATTCTAATTGAGGTAATCTAGATGTTTTGAAGACATGATCACCACAATCAAATGAAAAGTTGGGGAGATGCTTGGACGTACACCGATTCATTGTTTACGAAAACTTCATTATTGGCTTGATACCTTGCTTGATAACCCAGGCAAGTATTTCCTGCCATCCCTTAACCATCTCTTCCAACCAAGATCCACTATCCAAAGCGATGACCGTCCAAAGAATCCCAGGCCCACAGTGGCGGATGCGGAGCGGTCAACAATATAGAGTAGAGGGAGGGCCAGATTTAGCCCGAAAGAATCGGACACGACGTTCTCCTCATGTCTCGCAGCAATCTCAGCAGACGAATATCCCAGTACGCTTTTCCATCAAACTCAAGAACCGCCCCTCCCACGACCTCTTCCACGACCCCCTCTCATTCCCCTACCCCGGTCTCCTCGTCCACCATGATCACCCCTCTGCGCACCACCCCTTCCACCTCTCGACGCTTGTTCCTTGGCTTGCTGCTCTTTCACTTGATCGATGACTTCGTCTGGTATTCTGAGGAACTTGATCTGCATGAACGATGGTATTAGCGTATATGCAAAGCTAGCATATTACGGGTACCGAGGGAATAAACCCACGTTGTTTCCTTTGACGTATGCTTCAGGTAGTCGGATGAATTGACTAGCTTCTTGATTCGTGTGTATGACTTCCTTCATCGTCAGGTTCATCCACGTGTCGCAGTTAACAAGGGTGCCGTTGAAAGTGTCGCCGTTCTTGAGCTCGACGAGGATCTGATTGCCTTGGGTGGCTGTTAGGAGGCCGAGGGGGAGCTGGAGAGAGAGATGTGTTAGGTTGGTTTTGAATGAGGTGGCATGGGTTTGGATGGGTGTGAGGGAGGCATATGACGTACGACCATGGTTGTGTTGGGCGGCGCGCACCGCGGTGGTTAGAATGGTGCTTTTATTTGGACCTGGGTCGGCGGGTTTGGAAGTTGGAGTGGTGGGTGGTGAGTGCGTTGGTGATGGGTAAGGTGATTGGATGGTTTGTCGTGGTGTTTCGTTCTTGAGCTTTGGTGATATTTTGCGCTCGGGCCACGAGGGGCGGGTTTAGGTTGTGGATGCGGCGTGGAGAGAGCGTCGGACTACTTTGGACGTTTGGACTTCATCTTGTTGCAAAGACGATGTGCTCTCTATTGCTGAATATCTACCATTATCGGTAGGACAATCCTACGAAGTTACTATTGTTAACAATTCACAGATTATCCAAGTATTTCGCGATGATCGTGTGCTCCAAGGATTGGCCAATCAGGACTATTTCTGGGCAAAGAATAGAGATCCTCAATAGCCAATGGCTGCAGATGCGATGCTCTACTCTCCAAATGGCCTCAAGAACAGATCAAATCACACCAGATAGCGAGATTCACACCGACAAGCTTTTAGAAAACAACCGAAGCTTTCGACATCATTCCGACCGCGACGAGGAGACGGGCGTGAGGCGGGTTCTCCGTAGGGCTTATTCGTCTGCTCAGCCACTGCACAGGAAGGGCCCGGATAGGCTTAAGGCCAAACACACGGACACGCGTACCTCAGAGGAGAAGAAGCAACTTCACGGCCGCCCGCCCTCCGCCCTCTTGAGCTCGCCCGCCCGCCCGCTCGCTCGCATGATTGCTGCTGCTGCTGGTGCCTGATCGCGCTTCAGAGCAGAACAGAACACGCTGTTCTGTCGCATTCCCCTTCCTTCCCTTTGCGCAGCTATTATTCATTTGTCTGATGCCCGGTTGTTAGTCGGCTTCTCTGTCTGTTCTGTCTGCTCTCTTTTCCTTTTCTTTCCTTTCCGTCTCCACTTCCCCCCCCCGTGAGCTGCCATAATGCGGCCCTCTCTCCCGCTTCTCTCCTGCTGGGTCTGGGTGCTGCCGGCTCTTGCGGCTGTCCTCCCAACCACTCCCACACCCAATGCCACGGAAGAGCGTGGTCCTGTTGTAGAGATCGGTGGGTCGTCGTCCCTTTATACATACATAACGTTGTTTGCCATCCATAGGCACCTGCTAATAAATCCCCACTAGACTCGCAAGAGCGCTATGCCCAGGCAACATTCACTGTCCCCTGCGCCGGCTGTCTTAGCCCACAGGACTCCACTCAGGGTGATGACGAGTCCCTCGTACGTCAACCTCAGGCAGCAGAATTCCTGAATCATTTGCTGACTTTGCTTACTCTTGCTCGCAGACCTTCAAGTTCAAGGCATACGCCTCCGACCAACCTTGTGGTGTTGCCAACATTACTCTTAACGGCCAGTATCTCGCTCAGGAATGGTCTGGCAGTCACAGTCAAGGCTCTGGCTCCTTCTCTAGCGTACCCGACCTCGAAAAGGATGACTGGCTCAATCTTCACGACTTGGACCTCGAGTGGAAGTCGACCTGTTTGTTCGGTAACGAGTCAGATTCCTTGACCGCCGTCAAGGACGAGAATGTCGCTCAAGTCCTCACTCTCATCGTAAAGGCAATTGATGGGAAGGACCTTGAAGATCCTTCAGGCTTCTCTATTTCCTTTAACCAACTATCACCTCCCGAGCTTCTGAGGCTCTCGTTCGGTCCGGACTCCTACACCGGCAACGAGTCCAACGAGAACTGGCGTGTTCCACCCCCCTTCCTGCGACTGGTCCAACCCACTGCCGAGGAAATTGAGAGACTCGCGGAGCAGTACTCAGTGCACCAAGCACCCTCCATCGAGGACCAGATCCGCGAGCTTAAGCGTCTTGAGAAAGCCGCCCAGGAACTCCACGACGCCATCAAGGAAAAGAAGCAAATCATCAAGCAGCAATTAAAGGCGTCGGCCAAAAGCCTAAAAGAAGAGCTTAAGCAGTGCTCTAACATCTCCTGCATCGTTCACGTCCTAGCCGAAAAAGCCCATGGTGCCGTCCGCGTCGTTTATTTACGTTTTCAACCTTTACATGACCATGACATGGGCAATCCAAACGAAGACCCATATCAACGCGTATGGCGTCCCGGGATCCAATCGCAGGAGATCTATTCCGACGAAGTAGGCGAAGTAGGAGTTGCAGCAACAAACCATACAAGTGACCATGCTCCACCAACACCATTACCATCACCCCCACCGCCTCCATATACCCCACATGACCCTAATCAGCATGAACCAAACCTATGGGTACTCGGCCTCAAAGCTATAGCTGGTGTTCTCTGTCTCGGCTGTCTCTTCTCCTTCATCCGCCGGCGATGCATGTCCCTACGCAGCCGCACCGAACAAGCCGCCAACCGTGAACAGCGTGCTAATGAACGAGCTTATCGTCGTGCAGCCCGTTGCCACGCATGGAGATCATGGTGGGGGCGCAGCCGACTTGATAATGAACGGATTTCTGACTACGAGGAGAAGCGCTCGCTAATCCAGGTGCAAGAAAGCCGGCTCGAAGAAGCCATGCAAGAAGAAATCCGGCAACTGCGGGTAGCGTACAATGTCGTTGATAACATTGTACGAGCCGAGGAAGGACGAAGCTCGATCTCTGATAGTAGACGCAGTGGAGCATGCTCCTCATGCGGATCAAGCATCCACACCCCACCGCACTGCATCTACACTCCGTCCCACTCCTCTTCCCACACAATCACTCCACCCCATCCTCCCGCATACCCACACTCGCAAAACCCCTTCCATCCCGACTTCTCGCCCCACGCTCAACCTCTCTCCCGAACCCCCTCGCTCCCATCCTATCGCTCCGACCGCTCCGATGTGTCCAGCGAACCACCTTCCTACTCGGATGACGAAGAGACCGGTGTCGCCAACGGCTTCAGATCATACGCTAGCAACGGCTTCACACAATACACTGGTCACGGCTTCCATTCCTACAACCGTCAGTACACACCCAGCGCCACCGGTTCCTCTGGTGGTGCCAGCGACGGCTCAGGCTGGACACCAGATAGTAGCGTTGTAGACGTCTCTCCTCGCCCCAGTATCGAAACTATGCGACGAGCATTTGTACAAGGTTCTGAGTCCGGGAGTGAGCGGGGAAGCGACAGAGGCGAAGAAAGTGACGTTGAACGATTCTAAATAGTTCAAAACCTGGGACGGACGGCGTTTTCGGATCTTTTTGGGGGACAGGGTTATAATACCCGGACACTTATTTGGAGAGGATCAAGTCCCTTAATCCAGATCTCACCTTGGGAAAAGCAGGTCTGGTCTAGTCTAGTCTAGTATAGGAGTCATTGGATCGGATTAGGTAGGTAGGTGGGTAAGATAAATATGTACCAAATTTCCTAACCATAACCTCTACAACTCTTTCTCTCTCTCTATCTCTCTCTCTACGGCGTAGGTTCTCCTTATTTCCTTGTTTATTTATCCTTTGGGAAGGTTGCATTTTATCCTCTCCTTATTTCTCTTTCCTTCTTTCCTCTGTCTTTGCTACTAGCTATTTATATCCTTTCGGTTGACTCTTTATGCTCTGGGATAATGGCATTAGCGCTTATTTCTTTGGTTGGTGGGTGAGTGGGTGGGGATAATGCATTCATATGTAATGGGGTGAGATGGTTGGATGTAAGTGGATAGGATAGGGAAGGTGTATGAGTTGTTTAGATGGATATATAGCGCGCTGCAGAGCAAGTGATATACTATAGCATAGCTAAGTTAATAAATTTCATAATAAATTACGTGGAGAATTATGATGTGGTGTTGAGTGGGGATATCATTTACATCATCCTCATATCTCACGATTCGATTCAAACATCATAATATATACCGATATTTTCGTTCCTCGGAATTTAGGTTAGCTTTACATAGTATACATCCATCTATCATCTAACGACATCCCAGCATGGCATCCAGAAACTCCCATACACTCCACTTCTCTACCGCCTCTTCAAATACCAGTTAAAAGCCAACTGGCTAGTTTCATAATGGAAGGGTGTCGGCACCTCCGCCAACCCCGGCCTCGCTACCGGATGTCTCAGATACACCGCCGCGCATACATTCTGGTTGACCTCGAGGTAGCGCGGGATAAACGCGAATGCGGACATGTAGTCCCTAGGTCTCCAAGGGGTGGCATAAGGCTTATCAACATCGACAGGGTTTTCGCTCTGTTCAGCCTCGGCGTCCAGTCTTAATTGCTCAAAGGCCTCAGTGAGTTGGCGGTCTTGGGCTCTTGTGAGACCCTCTGTGTCGGTGGTGGTTGTGGCGGAGGGGAAGGATGTGTATCGGGATTTGATGAAGGCGAGTTGAGCCTCGAGGGTAGTGACTTCGTTGAGGTCGGCGGTTTTCTTGAAAACGGCCATGGCGCGTTTGACTTCTCGTTTGAAGCTGCGGAGGTTTTGCTTGTCTTTGGCTTTGATGTCTTTGGTTTCTGTGAGGGCGGCTTCGGATTGCTCGACTAGTGCTTGAAGGCGCTTTTTGAGCTCTAAAGGGCTGGGTGGTTTTCCCGTGCCGCTGATGCTAGTGCTGCTGCTAGCTTGTGTTGATTGGGAGAGGAGAGGGACGGTGCTGGCTTCGGTGCGCTTTACTGCTTTCTTTCTTTTGGGGAGTTTGGCTTGCATTCGGCGGCGCTTGCGGGTTTTGCTAGAGGTCCGTTTGCGCGCTCCGGTTGCCCATAGGACACGTTCCGGGTCGACTTGGAACATGTCGCCTGGGTTGAGCATGTATCCAGGGTATACCATCTGATAGATGATAGGTTAGCTTTGCGGTTCGATTTGAACAGGAGAAATTCATCAAGAGGACAATGCATATAATGATGAATGGTACACACCTTCTGTCCATTGACTTTGACAAAGCCATGGACAACAAATTGCCTAGCCTGCCGCGTGCTGCTAGCAAACAGAGCTCTGAAAATTGCTGTATCCAACCTCCTCTCTATTGGATAGTAGGCCATAGCCATATAGGGAGTCATGGTCGAACTCGGCGGTTTCTTCCTCTTGTCCTCTCGTTCTTCTCTACCAGCGCCTCGTCCTGTACCCAGTTCGGATCCGTCAAAACGGGCAAGGTATTTATGGTCCATGGTAACGACGGCGGGAATGTTGCGGCGGAACATGCGTTTCCATTGCTTCTCTCGTATCTGCTCGCCATGGTAGGCACGTGATAATGACTTGGCAGCCCATTTCTGCTGGAAATAGGTCTGAGGGCCTATGAAGGGGGATCTTAATCGAGATAGGTTGTAGAGGGACCATTTGCTCCAGTCCTGACGGACTTTCTGTGGTTGCGTGTGTTAGCGGTGGAAAGCTGCCGGGGGGAATGCAATTGCAATTGAGGATGGCTGACGCACGATGGTCTTGAGCGAATGGAACCTGGGCTTCTTCCTCATGGCGGACGGGCGTTGTGCGGGGACAATGGATGGGTGATGGAGAGGGAGGGCTCTCCAGCATCATCAAGGCCGAATCTGCAAAAGTTACAGCGGCCTTGGCGACATCAGGTCTTGGCGCTCTCGCATTCTCGTTCTGGTGGTCGCGGAAAAACAGCAGCACCGACGGCTCGGAAGCTGGTGGTGGCGGTGGGCGGTGGGGGAGCAAGGGCAGAGCTAAGAAAAAATTTAGCGAGTAATGTTTCTGCCCTTCTGCCCTTCTGCCTTTTAGCCCCGCCAAAACTTCTAGAGCTTCAACTTTCTGATCTCTGCGCTGCTCAAACACTTCCCTCCACCAAACACTACACCTTTCTCGTGTCAGGCTTCCACCACACCACCCGGTCCACTGCTATCCTGCGATTTTTTTGCTGCAATCGCTCATAGAGACATGGCCGAGGCTAGCATCACCGACTCTGGCGCGCCCCAGGGTGATGCTCCCGTCCAGCTCCAGCCCACCGAGCAGAGCGTCGACGAGCAAGCCACCACCAAGACCCAGGACACTGTCGAGTCTGGCGAAACCAAATCTCCTGCTCAGCGCGACAGCGGTAAGAAGGACAATGCCTCCTCCAAGCAAGGCGTCAAGAGCGATTACTCTGATCTTCCCGAGACCGATGACCCTCAACAGATTCGCGAACAGGTGCATATCTCTCAAGCGCTGTGACTCAGAACGTGGCTAATCAGGACAAGGTTGAGTTCTACTTCTCCGACTCCAACATCGTCAGCGATAAGCATATGCACCACCTTATAGGCGGCCCCAAGAACAATTGGGTCGATATTCACGATATCGCAGCCTTCAAGCGCATGCACCGCTTCAAGCCCTTCTCTGCCATTGTTGCCGCTTTGAAGGACAGCGATTTTTTGCAGGTAAACGACCGCGACGAAGTCAAGCGCAAAGTCCCCTGGTCTAGGCCCCTTGAAGGTACATTCGAAGCCCAAGTGCGTCCCCGCAGCATCTATGTGAAGGGCTTCGGTTCAGAGGGTAAACACACCCAGATCGAGATCGAGCGCCTATTCAAGCCATACGGCAAAGTCAATTCGGTCCGCTTGCGTCGCGATAAAAACCGCGATTTCAAGGGCAGTGCCTTCATCGAATTCAGCAGTGAGGAAGTACAGCAGCAGTTCATGGCGTTAGAAGACAAGCCTAAGTGGAACGACCAAGAGCTCGAGTACAAAACTAAAGCTGAATATTGTGCTGAGAAAGAAAGACAGATCGCTGCAGGCGAAATAGAACCTTCCGAACCTCGTGAGGATGGCCACCACGGTCAACGCGATAGGAATGGCAGACAAGACAGAGGCCGTGGCCGTGGCCGTGGCCGTGGCCGTGGACGGGGGGGACGAGGTCGCGGTGATCGCCGAGGCCCTCGCAGCAGGAGCCGCTCTCCCAACAATGCACGTGATCGAGATGACTGGCGCGGTCGACGTGACGACTACCAGCGCTCGCGCCGTGACAGGTCTGATCGGGACCACCGCCGTCGCTCCGACCATGATGACGAGCTCGGTCGTGACTCTCGTAAGCGTCAGGCCCCAGAGATCGAGAAGGACAAGGAGTAAGCTTTCCTTGCCTACCATCACCATCCCATAGCATACTAATTTCGATAGTGGTATTCCCGTCATCCATACCACCGAGCCTACTAAAGCCCCAGCTACCGAGCCCAAGGCTGAAGCTTCCAATGGTACAAACGGTACAAAGCGTGGCCGTGATGAAGACGGAGATGCCCCAGAGGCTAAGCGCACTCGAGCTGAGGAAGAGAAGGCCTGAATTCATTAACATCATCTCACTTCACTTAGGGCATCGAACAACATAAACGTTGACATACGACACGCCTTAACACACAAAAGTCATCCTTTCCTCCCTAGCGATTCCCAATAACGACCTGCATTCCACGGACATAGATCGGCGGCTCTTTTGCTTTCCTTTTTTCTCCATCATCCAAACACCGGTGTCAGGCATCTAGGCTTCTGTCTCCTCCCCTTTTTTTTCTCTTCCCCCAGGCGTTCTTCTGGAGACAGGGCTACTTGTTTTCTGGATCTTCCCTACCTAAAGGATTTGGATTTGTTTCTTTTTTCCTCCCCTTTCTAGGTATGTTGCTATCAATCAGTCAGTCAATGGGTCTTGTGTATATTATTAGGTTGCGAGAAAATTCTATGTGTGGGTGACTTGGCGGATTGTTAAGTCTCTATGGTATATATCTGGATTTGGGTGTTTTGTTTGATATGTGATGGTTTATGTGATTAATTGTATTGTGACTTAAGGCTTTAATGTGAAGGGAGTGTGTGTTTGAATACTCTTACCAGCTTTGACAGAACAAAACTCAACTCAACTTCCCCTTCTACCCAAAATCACTTGCCTGCCTGCCCATCACAACAACCCACCCACAAAACTCATCAACCATTTAAGAATAGCACCTACCTACCTACCTAAGAAACACACTCATCCCAGCTCCTTCACCAAAACCTAAATAGACTGACTCACTTATAACCGTACATACAACTCCTTACACGCTTCAGAACCTAGAAGCTCCTAAGGTATAGTAGGAACATACATAGATGTGTGGAATAATTTGGCTGAAAAGAATACATACATACATACATACATACATCAAATAACACGGGTGGGTCTAAAGCGTCGGACGGAGCAAATTCATCCAGAAGAAGGAGAAGAAGAAGAAGAAGCATCTTCACATTCCTACCACACTCAATAACTCCAAGAACAAGTGCAAGCAATCTAAACCATGATTCTCATTCAGCAGCTAATCAGAGAGTTGAGAGGGGTTAAAACCGTTAAACCGCCACCACCACCACCAATCTAAGTACCGGCCATCCCTACTAAACCCTTAACTTAAAAAAGCGAAGGAAATAAAAAGAGAACCGACCAAAAATCGAAAATAATCCAGTTCCCAGAAAACAATCCCATCACTTTTCCTTAACCCTAGAGAAAAGGAAATGACAGAACCCAAGTTACTCCAGACTTATTTCCCATCCTGATCCAATCTACCTAAGTGCCTGGTCTATGAGATACCTTATAGAACTTCTGCTAAGATGGCTCGTAGCCATGTCACTGCCATGGAAATGATTTCCTCGCGTCCGTTGTCTAGAGATGTGAAGATCCCATCTTGGGGAGGAGCTCCATCTGCTAGGACTGCACCTACTCCTTGGATGAAGAATTCGCCAACTTCCTTTTCTGTATCCTCGAATACGAGTGCTTCAAGCTGTCCGTCATCCATGTTGCCTAAGGCATCAACCAAGACATCGCCGTCAACATGGAATCCGCGAGGCCGAGCCTGTCCACGCATCTTCTTGTCGGGATCCACATCTCGGAGGGCGATAAGTTGGTGGTCTTTTTCTTTCCCCTTACGGTCAGGTGTGTCGTAGACGCGAGGGTGCTTTTCGTTTTGCTTGGCAGGATCGCGGGAGATCTTCATGTTGATGAGGTTTTCGAGGAATTTGAGAAGGATGGTGGCAGAAGCACTGAGTATGGTGAAGTTATAGACGGTACCGTCAGTGGTGGTACCGATGATATCAGAGGTTACGATGCCGGAGATATTGGACGCTTGTGGAACGGAAGATGAGGATGAGGCTTTGGCCGTCGCGACATCGTAAATGGGTACAGGCTGATGTTGCCGCCATGGAGGTCGAATATTTCCTTGTCGAAGGCGCGTTACGGTGTGCGGGAGAGGAGCTTCGAAGAGGGTTGGGGCAGATGATTTATAGGTGCGACGTATTGGGTGAAAGAATCCTGTTACGGAGCCCGCTTTGTCAGATAAGAGAACTAGGGTTGTTGGTTCAGCTGGTGCTGGTGTAGAGACTGGGGACAAGGTTGAGGTTGGTTCTTGGGGTGGAGTGGGATAACTGGGTGGTAGAGTGAGGACTAGATGATGAGCAGACTGTCTTGAACGGCTATCAGTAAAGACGAGCTGGAATGTAACTGCATTGGGCTGGGAATCATCGACTTTGTAGCACGCAATTGAATTCTGTCCCGTAGAGACGTATATAAAGGGTCGAGCTGCCGTTATGTAGACACCGGTTGATGTGAGCTCCTCTCGGTGCCGTTTGGCCCATCTAAAGTCATAGTCAGTATGGTTTTCTATGAAAATGACATCTTTTGTCCACATGACCCACTTTTTCTCTGTCACCACGTACTCGTCAAAGTGCAGAGTGTGACCAGAGGTGTAGACAATTGTTCGGTCGCCAAATAGGTCCATGGAATACACAGGTTGATCAAATGTCTTCTCCTTCTTCAATTTGAGATACGCTTGACCGCTCGAATCGAAGTCAGCTCTGAAGAAGAGTATCCGTCCAAACTCTCCCTTGTTGTCGCGGAAGCCGGTCCCAACAATGAGGAAACCGTACTTCTTGCCATCCCCACCGTCGTATGTCCAATCAACAACGGTATAGACCCTCTCGTAGGGCTTCAAGGTGAAGTAAGTGGCTATTAGCTTATTTTTGAGTAGAACGGGGCCTTGATCCTCTGTTGTACTCTGCTCTTCCTCTTCTTTGATATTTTGTTCGATTGTATCGTCGTCAAGTTTCATGAGTGCGATTGCAGCTGAAACACGACGATAGCCTTTGAAATTCTGTGTCGGTGGCCTGACCTCCTCAGGATTTGACATTTCCACAACCATCATGCGAAGTCGCTTCGAGTACAGAAGTTTTTGTGGTGTCCAATTAGTCTCAAGTCTTCGCGGTATCACTTTACATGTGCTATGGTTGAAACGATTGTTAAGATCAGTGTTGAGATAAGCTGGAACGCCAGTCTCGAACTTAGCCATGAGGAGCTTCGACCCTGATATAGCAATGAGATGTTCAGCAATATCATGTTCCTCGTCAGCTGTCGGGGGAATTTGGGCCAAGGCTGAGATGGACGATTGCTGGTATCCGGGCACAGCTTGATTCGTGAACCATATAGAGTCGATGGTAAGTGGCGACGAACAAGTTTTGCCTCTACGAATTTGACAAAGATCTGAGCCGCAGCTGACAAAAGCCGCTGGCTGGCCTGTTTTGCTTGCTGTTATTCGTGCCGATGTATCTCCCATCTTAATGGCATGGTTAGGCCGGATATTCATTAGACCTACTTACAGTTAGCTAGAGAACAATATAGATCGGCAGGTCACTTACCAGTGTCGTTGGTCTTCCCAGTGTACTGAGTGATGTCGAGGCTGTACACGTACCCATCGCGCATACCACACACAAGTAGACTATCATGCTGAGCTTGGCCTGATAAGATAGTCACGCTTTCGCATACGGTTGAAAGGCCGGAAGTGATGAATTGCCAGTGTAGGATGAGATGTAAACCACCGTCAAGTACTTCGAGAAGAAGCAATTCTGAAGAAGTCGTGCCAACGAATATATAAGGCACTCCGTTTGCTTGAATAACCTGCAAGCTCGTAGGATCTGCTGGTAGTGTGTAGTTAAAGGAATTCTCAAACGAAACTGTGTCGTCTTTCTCTAGAATGCGTGTCACTCTCAAACTGACAATTGGACCATCCCTTGACACCATGACGATATAGGGTAGTTGAGGGTGAAGAGCACCTGCAAGAACTGACGCCGAAGATGGATAATCAGCCGCCTTGACTAGAGGCAGAAATGTGTTCTCTTCGCTGTCGGTTCGTAATAGATTCACTCCTTTCCGCGTGATCTGTATAGAGAAGTTGCCTCCAAAGGAGCAAGCCGCAAGAGTTTCATTGTCCAGATCAAGTCCACATTGCTCATCGGTCACTGGAACTATATCCAATTGACCTTCCTCGCCCTGGACGATATGGCAGAGATAGTTGTGTGGTGGTAATGATAAAATAAGGAGAACGTCACCTCCCTCTTCATATCCATTGCCGAGTACCCACATATCGGTAATACCAGCCATATCCTGGAGGTCGACAATATTTTGAATGGAGGCTTCAAGACCCTTTCTAAGTTCCGAAATGGCACCATACGGGGCTCTTCCATTGGCGATGAATACAGAGTCTCGCTGTCGTTCAAAGCCTGACTGCACGCCTGGAAGGCATGTCAGGATTGCATCTGTCACTGGTGTCCAATTCGGTATTGGCTCAATAAGGTCTAATGCCATCGTGCTCAAGCGTCCCGGTCTATCTTGGCCTTGTCTGTGCCTCCACTGCCCAATCCTCTGAAGTTCTCCATAGCACATATCGCCAGCGGCAATGAGTACATCTGGACTCATCAGAGGCTTGCCAATGATCTTGTTTGAACGGTCAAGGTCCAGGCTAGCGAAGGCGGTACCGATGTTACACGTGAAATTTCCAGCGTGGGTTGCACAATCCAGTTTGTTGTCCACCGTGATATACAAGACTAGGCCGTCTTCCCTGGCGATGTAAAAGGATTCTTTATCGAAGCGCGCATGACGAGAAACCCTCTCCCATTGAGTCCAGATAGGCTTGCTCTTCGAATCGCCCATCCGTCCAGGTATCTCATCTTCCAGCTCCATCATACGTCGTGTTGGCTCTCCGGAAAGTATGTCGAGGTACAAGGTACATCGGGTGCCAGAAATGAGGAGAAAGTCTGGACGACGTTGCAAGGGTATGAGCAGAGTTGGACGTTGTTCTTCTAAGCAGTATTAGCGAATCATATTGTAGAGACACTGCTTTACATGCATTGTAGCCATTGCTTAGCCTGCAAAGGAGATAAGAATGTACAAGGACTAACCTGGATGGATCGGATACTGCGGCGCGCGTAGAACGACAGAACCCAAGCCCTGGGAGAGAACCCAATCGTAACAATTCACCTTCGTGAGCCCCTGGTGAACGTACAGGACCAAGAGTATGACGTGGTCGTCATCATTGTTCTTTGGTGAAAGAAACTCCATTTTTAAGATGACCCCATATTCTATCTTGAATGCTCGTTCCTCGACTATTGGCGTGACACAACGTGAGCTTCGCAGCGTGTCCTCTCTCCACTTCGCCATGTTGTTCGTTGAGTATATAGTAAAGCCGCTCTGGAAAGCACCAACCGCAAGAGCGCGAGATTTTGGGTCCACTGCGAGAAATTTGCCCAACTGGTCTAAAATCGACTTCGCAATGGGCAAAGCGATTGTGCTCTGACAGAACTTGACGGAACCGCTCTCATCTTGCCGGGCGTACAGGAACATGAGTTGTCTCGATTCGAGAGTGAGGACAATGACCTGAGGGGGGATGGTCTGGTCCATTTCAGGGTCCTCAAGCTTAACAGTCGGCTCTGCCTCAGCTTGACGAGGATCTCCAAAGACTCGTGCAGCCCTTATTCGTGTTCTGAAGTCCGTCTTGCTCGCTATGTGCTTCAGATGACCATTTCTGCCAATCTCCATCAAGTGGAGAGCGTCATCTCCCACAAAGACAACATCGTTTGCTGCCCTGTGACGGATTCTTGCTGGAATAATCCATTGCGTCAAGGGACTAGGCAGCACGGTTCGCGAGAGAATGCCTAGCTCTGGAAGGCGTTCGGGGATTTTGGGCTCTGGCTCCTTGACTGGAGGGTTGGTTTGCTGGCGGTTTCTTGCCATGATTTCGTGAATGTCAACGTTCCTCGTAGTCCACTCGCCGTTGACGAAGACGCCCGTCTGGATGGACATGGTTAGGGATGTAGGTGGTTGAGAAGGAAAGTACTGTGTAGGTGAAGTGGAGCAGGAGTGTTCTGTCAAGGCTAAGGCGATGATTGGTGCCTGAAAAGGAGAATGACTAAGCCGAAAGACAAAATGGAAGCGGAGCAGAAGGGTTGGGTGAAGCAAGAGTAAGTGATGTGATGGAAGAGTCTATTGCTGTTTAAGATAAAATGAGGAGACCGAAATTGAGGGACAAGAAGAGAAGAGCATCAGACCTGGTCTAGGTTGCCGAGAAGTGAATGGAGCAGGACCAGGAAGTGAAAGTGAATGGCAGCACTGGTGGCATGGCGATGCCCTTGCAGACACGTAAGTTGCTAGCGCGGGTCAAAGAAAAGCAAAACCAGAATCAGCAGAGCAAACGGGTGCTGAAGGGCAGAGGGACGATATGGATGACTGTCTCTGTAACCTTTTGGCGGTAAGTCAAGAGTGCTGGACAGAGATGCTCTGGACAGAAAGGGATGCGACCGACGGGCTCAGCGAATCATTTGCGAATGGCTGAGTGGCCGACGGCTGCGAGCCCTGTGAGCAGCCCTGGAGGAGTGTTTCCAACTGACGAGGGTGCTGCAACGACCCGAGTGGGCGACGATGAGGGCAGGCAGAGATGGGCCGTGATAGGGGCCGGTGGGAGGCGCGGAGGGCAGCTCTGCGCGGAGGCTTTGGCACGCAACGGGCAACTTTTGGAGTGGGTTTTGCATCTACAGAGGTTGGAATCTCGGAGACGATCTCTAGGCACCGCGGACCCCCTTGAACCATCGGCGAGCCACGGCAAGGGGGCACTGGGGGATTGGTCGAGGGCCGAGTCGGGAGATTTCCAGAGGGCAAGTGATGTTGGAGAGACGATTGGGTGTTTTCTGCTTCTTCTTTGCATTTGCTTTTTTTTTCTTCTTCTCTGTACCTTCGCCGACGACGGTGACGTGAGCCATGAGCAGCCTGAGCCGGAGCTGTGTCTGCCCTAAGCAGCACCTACCTCTACCTCGGTCTCGCTTGGTTGGTGTTCGTTTGTGCCCACCACCTGCCACTGTCTTCCTCCCCGCCTGCCAACGCCTGCGCGCACCTGCAAGCACCAAAGTTTATTGACAGCAGCCAATAAATGCAAAGCATACTCTCGAATATTGCTATTGGAGGAGGCGTGTTCAGCAACCAGCTCTGCAGGCAATAATGTGTATTTCCCTAGAATACAAGGAGGAGCCAGGTGTGTGTTCCATGTTCCATCACGCCCTGATGATGGGTCCACCTCACGTGTCGGCGCATGGGGGAATAGCTTCATCTCATCTTCAATCTGTCTACCCCATTCCATCTTGCTTGCTTCAGCTCAGCCCCTCTCAGGTCCCGACTGATCCCCCTCCCCCTCGTCCCCTCCTTCCTTCCTCCTCCCGCTCTCCAGCTGCTCACTGCTCCTCCCACTCCCACCACCCGGTTCGGCGAGCGCCCTAGGCTGTCTCTCGGAAGCGGCCAACGCGCCTGTTCTTTCTCTGCTGCTCTGCCTGCCCAGGTGCTCTGCTGCCCACTCCTACGTATTGGAATGCGATAGGCGAATGACGCAGCCACCTTGTTGCTGCTGCTACTGTTGCTATTGTTGCTGCTACCTACGCTTCACCCTCATGCTGTGGTGCAGGTGTGCTCTTTGTTAACAACAGACCTTACATACAGTCAGTAGCAGCCGTGTCTTGTTCTGTCTTGCTTTGTCCTGTTCTTTGCATGGCCCAGCAGCATAGCATCCCTGTTCCCAGCAATAAATAGCTACGAATACTCCGTACATTACACCGTACCTCTCTGCGTCCCCCGATATTTCTCGGCAGCCCACCTGCATCGATGATGAAGTAGCAGCCCACGGTCAAGTCACCATGGACCCCCAACCTGTTCGCTCGCCCTCGCCCACAGCTTCGGATGGCCCCGACGATGCGTCCACGCCGCCCCCATCTGCTCCAACCGCGGCATTGGACGAAAAGGCCCTGCAAATCGCTGCAGCCTGCCGCGACCACGATGTCAACACGCTGATTGACCTCGCCACCAGCAGCAACGGCCTTGTCGACGGTGATCTTCGCCGCAAAGCCTGTAAGCACGCTGCCCTCTTCCCCCATCCTCAACGTCATATCTGAACCCTATTCTGACTGCTGTCTGCCCATCAGGGCCGATACTGCTGGGATCCGACGATGAGCGTCAAGTGAAGGACCAAGTTTCCTGGACTTCTCTTCCCGCCCATAGGGATGAGGAGCAGGTCAAGCTCGACGTCAACCGTTCCTTTGTGTACTACCCAAAGTGTACCAGGTCCCAGCAACCGCCAATCCGCATGCACGCTCAGCTAACCTCATCCCCCAGCAATCTCGGACAAGAAGCTCGAATGGTGGAAG
The DNA here is from genome assembly GCA_000467735.1 of Rhytidhysteron rufulum CBS 306.38. Classification (NCBI taxonomy): domain Eukaryota; kingdom Fungi; phylum Ascomycota; class Dothideomycetes; order Hysteriales; family Hysteriaceae; genus Rhytidhysteron; species Rhytidhysteron rufulum. The sequence continues at coordinate 19,539 of AJFL01000678.1, read as the reverse complement.
CAGCAGCTCTCGGATGTCATCACTGAGGTTCTCCGCCGTCACCCCGCCCTGTGCTATTTCCAAGGCTATCACGACATCGTGCAGGTTCTGCTGCTCGTCCTCGGCCCTGATAACGCTCCTGCAGCCGTAACTCGCCTATCGTTGCTTCGAATCCGCGACTTTATGCTCCCGACCCTCGAGAGCGCCATCGCCCACCTGAAGCTCCTCCACCCGATTCTTCGCAGCGTCGACCCAGCCTTGCAGCAGCACCTCTCACCGACTGAGCCCTTCTTCGCCTTGGCTGCCACCCTGACCCTCTACGCCCATGACATAGAGAACTATGGGGATATCGCGCGTCTGTTTGACTTCTTCCTTGCCCGTGAGGCCGTCATCCCCGTGTACTTCTTTGCCGTGGTACGTCGTAATCCCTTCTATACATGCATAATTATAGCCATTATACCTTCTATATTCCCTGAACTAAGGCATATCCCACCCAATCATCGTTCCATATAACTAACCCCTCACCAAAAGGTAATCCTCGCACGCAAAGACGAACTACTCTCCATTCCCGCCGACGAACCCGAAATGCTGCACTTCACGCTCTCCAAGCTCCCCCAACCTCTAGACCTCGAATCCCTCATCGAAAAAACCTCCTCCCTCTTCCGTCAGCATCCTCCAGAGTCCCTCCCCACTGGTACCTGGTTCTGGATCTCCTCATCCAGCGTCCTCAAAACCACGCGTGACCCTACCAAGGTCTCCAAACAGACCGTACGTGACGGCCAGATCCTATTCACCAAGCAAGAGACAGAACTACGTCGCAAACAAGCTCTGCAAAAAGTCATCACAACAGCAAAGCAGCAAGCCTGGCTCTACAGAAAACCAGCCAGCGCAATGGGCCTAGCCATAGCCGTCGGAGTCCTCGCTTGGTGGCTAGGAAAATACGGTGTCGGCGGATTCGGCGCCAATACCAGATATTATGGCTTCTCGCTGGTAGAGGGTCTCAAGGGATTTTTCATGACGTTTGCATAGGATAAGGGTGAGGAGGTTGGCAAAGTCCAATCCGAACAACTCCGGGAACAAATAAAAGTGCACGTTTTAGATACCATATATAGATTGGGAAGGATACTCACGTAGGTATAACGGTAGGCGTTTCATCTTTGGCTATGGATGGATGGATGCGGTATGCGGTATAGAGAAAAGTATGCTTTCGTAGGGAGGGATGGGATAGGATAGATAAACAACCGAGCTGCCCTGGCGGCTGCAACATAGACAAAACACGACGATGATGATCATTACCTTGACACAACCACAACCATCATCACCACTTTATCAAATTCACACACCCTTTGCACAGCCGTTTCGAAACCAGAAAAGCAAAAAACCTATGCATATACTACAACGGATACTACCAGAAGCCCCCAGGGAAGAGAAAAAAGGAAACAAAGTCGAACCACCAGAACCGACTTTTTGGTATTATCGAAAAGCCCCCAACCAGTATCCATCCATCCACCCAGCCAACCAGCCCTTGAAACGAAGAAGAAACAAAACTAAAAAAGCAAAAACACCATATGACGCCTGCCTAATGGCCATCACCCCACCAGGAACAAAAATGCCGGGTATACAAGCAAGCAAGCTCCGTGCAAGAGAACGAGGATATCCAGCGAGACCATGCAAAACCGAACCGAACCAGACCAGAGAAACCAGAAATGGGCGCCGTGGGCAAGAAACCCAAAGCGTGATTCAGAAATTAGGGTGCAAGGTTAGAGGACAAGGTTAGGCTTTCCCTCGTCTGGCAAGGAAGTAGGTGATGAGATTCAAATGCTGTTCCCGAGCTCCAGCGACGGCCTTCCAGAAAACGTCTTTGTCGCCTCCGATGCGCTCGTGAAGTGCAATGCAAAACTCTAGATCTGCTTTCCTTACATCCGCATCTGTGTCGTCGAGGAATCTGACAGCAGAGTGGCCGAGCCTTTGTGTCTGTCCAGAAGTTATGGGAACAGATTTAGCCTGAGCAATTTGGAGAAGAGAGCAAAGGGTTGTTAGGGCGAATGTGATCGTGCGGTTAGAGGTGAGCGAGGTATCAGAGGGCGAGACTGTTTCACCGGTGTTGGAAGAGCTGGATTCGATGAGGTCGAGAACAGCGTTGAGACAGTCGCTTGTTTGGCCGTATCTTACGATCTCTTCGGCTGTAGCCTCGAGATCCGAAGAAATATGGGAGGAACTGTCATAGTAGGCTTTCGTCTTTAGCACAGCGCATAGGACGCGAGTGAAGTAGACAGCCGTTTCCTTGCGGTATAGTGACAGCATAGCACGAATGGTAGCTAGTACCTGAACCTTCAAGTTGGCAGCTTTCATTGGTGGCGCCTTAAGTGTCTCAGCAGGTGCTTCGAGGTACTCGACTGATGCCAAAAGAAGCTCTCCAAACTTCTCGTCCTCAGAACCCCATATGTCCTGGTTGGATTTAATCATATCCTGAAGGCGACGGAACATGTGGGCCTCCACTGTTCTTGCTTTGATCTTGTTGATGCCACTATTAAGCAATTGACGGTTTTTCAGCACATCGGCTCGGTTGTTGCTTGCCTGTGCTTCACTGCTACCATCGGCATGCATGACGCTGCCAGTGCTGGTAGTCTTCGCGTGGCCTCGAGCTTGATCTCCTGGTGCGGGCGAATTAGTACCCATTGTGTTGTTGTCCTCTAAGCTTGCGTCGCTCAAACGTCGCTCCACATTCTTCTCATTGAGAGGCAATTCCTCTAACACTGGCTTATCGGGCTCTTGTGAGGGAGCTTTAGGCTCGTCCCCAACAAATGGGTCTTCGTATACTTGAACTTCATCCTGGACGTCAGTGCTAGAGCTCTTGAAGCGTTCAGGTGATCCACGACGAGGACTACGGGAAGTACCAAGGGTGAAATTGTTAGAAAGGTCTGTCAAAGAGCGGGCATTCTTTATAGGCAAAGATCTCGGGCTGGCAGAACCAAGGCGGTTAGGTAGTTGCTTGGGCGGGCTACCTGGTGCAGTTGGTTGGGTTGAAGGTTTAGGAATCGTCATGTTCGGAATGACCATGGTAAACCCACCATCATCTCCGAGGTCTAATGATTCATCACCCACAGCAGATTGTTCATCTACGCTTGGTTTGTGCCGAACCATTGAATTATCTGATTCGCCCTGGTTTGATGCTTTGCCAAAAGGGATTGCCATTGTTAGTTCCTCATTCCTCGAAGGACTAACCGCGGGGCTTCCACGTTGAGAAGTACTTATGCTTGCTGCTTTCTTATGGGATCCAGTCTGCCCTAATCGTGATTTGCTTCGAACTGGACTGACACTTGGACTAGGGCGGCTTTCATTAGTCTTTGTACGCTGTCGGACAGTGCTCTTCGGTGCCACGGACTTCTTCGCCGTGTCCCTCGCTGGAGTCCTTTCTGGTGTCATCGATGGAGTGACATTTTTGCCTGCCCCTCCACGCCTAGCATACGGGTCTGCTGTGGCAGGCCTCGTCAATTCAGGTCGACGCATGGGTCTCCGGGCCGTTCCAGACATCAACGAACCAGTACCACTACCAGTACCATTCGTACTGTTTGATGCTATAACCGATTTTGACGAACCATTGGACATCGCAGATGGTGGTCTCGCGCTAGATGCTGCTGTGGAAGCGGTACGAGAAGCTGACGATTGCGACTTAGAAGGCGTGTAGGTTGCTTGGGCAGATATGGGACGCTCCGGGACGCCTTTTGCGGCCAATAACTTAGCTCTTTTCTGCTCAGCAATCTTTTCCTTCAAGGTCATCCGGCCGCCTGCACCTCCAGGTCCAACAGACTTGGAGAAGGATGAAACACTGCTAGTCTGCGACGATGCAAGAGATGCATTCGGGTTGTTAGGATCTTTCTCGAGTAACCTTTGAGATTTGGTGTCTAGCGTAGCCATGATAGCTTCCGCTTTCTGTGGCCACACAAGCGCAAAAGTCCAGTAAGTTGCTCGATAATTTTCTCTTACTTTTGGGTTTGCATCTGCAAGACCTTTCTTAATAATCTTCTCCACTGTGTCCAGACCTCCGGAATGTTCCATATGGGACTTGTGCTTCCTAATGAATGTTTTCACCCAGCCCGCCGAAAATGTTCGAGGTTGAACATTCTTATCCTGAGACGCGAAAGAGACATGTTGTAGCAATCGATTTGTGTAGGAGATGTTCGAGAAAATCGTATCAACTGTGGTATTTCCGTTTTGTGCAGCAATGTTCTTGGTCGCCGCACACATTTTTACGAAATTCTGGAGAAGGATTTCCGCCCAAGGATCCATTGCAGGCCCAATCGTTTTTGCGAGGTCCTGGATTAAGAGACATCCATTGGTGGACATGGTCGTTCGGAGAGAGTTTGCTACTTTTAGTATACCATCGAGTAGCGATTTGATGCCAACGACGAATGCACCGTGGAATTCAGAAGGTGCATTGCCTTTGGTTATGCGTCGCAGCTTTGTCGTGCTCTTATCTCTTGGTAACCAGTTCTGTTCACTCTCTCTGCCTTCAAAATGTGGCTCCATTTCCCGGAACACTTCGTCCAATTCACGTTGTGTATAAATGTGGATTGCATCCATGGGAACAGCTTCAACTGGAGGTGGAACTTCCAACATCATACTCTCTGCAAACCCGGTATCCGGTTGTAAGGTCGCTGCCCTGGCTGCCGTAATAGGTGGTGGCATTGCTGTAGTAGGAGTCTCTACTTCAGGAGGTGCAGAACCACTCAAGCGAGAGGTGATATAGGTCGCAATCGATTTTCGGACGTTGAAGGCGGTAAGTTGCTTCTTGAGGTCGGCCTTTGCATGCTCGGGGGCATTGCTATATTAAAAGTTAGCATAATTACAACGATTAGACTCGGGACTGGAGTTGTACCTGAAAAGATCGACCACGGCGGTTTTGGCGGTTTCTCTCACCCCAGCATCGGCATCTTCAAGGCTTGCTACCATGACTGGGACGAAACTACGGAATGGGAGGCCTTCGTTTTTATTCATCTGTGGGATAAATCAACATGTGCGCTGGCGAATAACATTGCATCATAACCTACCTTGACAATCCATTGCATGGCCATTTCCTTTGCGCGGACATTCGTACCCTTCATTGCATTATCACGGATTAAGGCTTCCACTTCGGCATGGGTAAAGGGCCAGAGATCGGAGAGTAATTGCGATGCGGCATTGCGATGGCTTTCTCTTGCGTCACCCAATTTCTCGAGGAGGGTAGGGAGGAGTCTATGGGACTGTGTGGTGAGTATCGTAGTCTGGTTCTGGAGGACCAGGCGCTTGATGAGATGGCCAAGGGTAGACAGTCCTGTGGAAACCAGAGCAGAAGAAGTGGTGGCGCTGATGGCAACTCTGATACACTCAAATATAGGTGCCTGCGCGGACTCGGGGACTCTCAAGTGCTTGATGTTTGACTTTAGCCCATTGAATAGCTGCAATTTCTGATCGACGGTAGTTGAAGGCTTCTTCAGGGCCTGTAGGAGGGCGGTAGCTTGCTCCTCCATGGTGGTATAGGTGTTATTGTGCTGTGCGGGGGAAGCTCATATGGGCGTAAACAGATGCGGTGCGGCGCGAGTGTTTGCTGGACGACGCTGGAGTCTTATCCGCGCCCTGGCTGGGGGACGCTAGTCTGGTTCTGGGGCTAGCCTTGTTTTGATTGCTGCGAGCTGCCGTACCCACCAAAACATTCACCATCACACACTTGTACCTACGACAACCACCCGTCGTATATCATCCTTCTCCATCTTTCCTTTGCTTTCCACGCCTCTGTTCGCTCGAAAAGTGCCAGCAAGCAGTGTGAGGATTGCGACGAGTCCTGAAACCAGCCAAGCGCTTAGCGATAGAAATGCGCTTACTCCCTTTATTTTCCGAGTCCTTGCTCTGTGTGTGTGGTGTGTGACTGTCGGAGTTGGGCCTCTTCTACAAAACTCACACCAATCTAAGCCAACAGGAGAAATTTTTCACTAGCATCCTATCACCACAGCTCACTATGAATCACATGCACAAGTCGACCAAACACAAGGCGTAGTCCTGAACAGCAGGTTTGAATTCAAGCCATCGCCAATATTCAAGGCAGCTTTCATCCCACTTCGCACTAACTTTGTATTTTCAGCTAGAACAGTAACAGTCATCCAACTTCCACCTAGACACTCTTTGACAGCTGATAGAGCCATCCACAGTACCGTTTTGTCTCAAGTGATCCCGGTAATTCCCAGCTCCAGCATTAAAAGCCGGCAATCAATGGAGAGCTGACCGTCCCTGCTCTTCAACCTTCCCGTGTTATCCGCACGATTTAGCGAAGTGGGATAGCTGAGTTTCGTAAACTATGGAGTAATGATTGTCGATATTTAAATGGTCCATTTTCCACACTTGCCAAAAAGTCGAGCGTATTTGGTGCGCCAATTGGCGATAATTGTTCAGGATTCGCATGCTTGACTAAAGAACTAAATACCAAGGTAACAAGGAGCTCTAGTTCGTATAAACTCTACTAATACTTTCTTTTATCTTATGTTATTTTGAACATTGAATCTATTCCCCTTGACTTGCACCCTTGCGATAAACCTCTTGACTGAAGGGTCGGTTCAACCAGTTACTTGGTGTTGCGTTGAATCAATCACATTGTTGTCTTTCTAAGCATCCTCGGCTATGCCATCGATATACTAGAGACTACAGAGCAAGTACGAAGACGTTGAAAACGGTAATTTTGTTTATTTCTTTCATCTCAATATCTAGAGCAGTGTCACTCTCTACCGAGTTACTTGGAACCAGGGCATCCTAACTGTTACAGAAACTCTCGTGCCATGGTATACCTCCTACACTGATGTGGGGCATTCGTCTGTACCTTTCCTTGGCCCCATCATAGTACCCTATCCTATGACTTTCTCGTCCAGATTTTAATTTGTTTTTACCATGGGGCAAAGTCTCACCTTGAGTGAGTGGCCCAACGCCAAAAAATCATGGCTAGCTTCTACAGTCGAAAGACTAGCTTTCATATAAAGGAACTGTACTGGACTTAGCATTATATAGAGATTCTTTGTTATGACGTCGTAAAGGCACGAGCGATTCTAGGTACCTTCTAGTAGTTCAAAGTATGGAAGAGCTGGGGTGCATCACCTAGACCTGCAAGTTGAGCATTGCTTGGGTAGTACGCCAAGTAGCTTTCACCCATAGCGTATCCTCATGCTTCGAGAATGGCTGCACTCATGGCTACACTTGGTGCGCTTACATACCCTAGGGTTCTCCTTTTAAGTTCTCGCTACTCTATTATGGTGTATGGAACAGTTTTCTACGTTCATAAGCTCGGCAGAAGCCTGCAATGTTTTGTATAGTTCACCAGGCAATTTTGAATTTCACATACACTTCGCATCTCCCGTTCTGTCTCACTGGCAATTAACTTCGCCAGCTATCATTGGATCCCTTTTTCGCAGACGATACGAAGTGTTCACTGACATAGTGCTCAATTACTAAATGACGCAAGTGGATCGCCATTGTGCATTGGAAGCCGCCCGCATATGGGTCAGAAGCTGTCACGACATTGGAGCTCTCGGGGAATCGGTCCGCGTCAAGAAGAATTGCGTATACTAGTTACTGAGGCAGTACATTGGCATCTCTTGTAAGCTTCACGATGCTGCAGGCGTCGCTCGGTCACTCCATACAAGGCATTTGCTAGACTTAATTAACATCTAGTTTCGAGTATGACATTTCCTTTGGTTGCACTTGGAGGATTCCTTTATTCCTTCTGTATGATGAGGGAAGCCAAGGTAGCTTATCAAATTGTAACGTGGCCTGGGTTGCACGCAACGAAGCCGTTCGCCGGCCGTGATTTTCGTCTCAACGATCAACCTCGCACCGATTATTGGATAGCCCCCACGCCCGACTCAACACCACGCATCCGTAGGTATCTAAGTGGGACGTTATGAGCTCACTCTCAGTGCATGTCTAAGCAATAAACAGTGGGGCAGAGACTAGTACACCAGGGTCTGGCTGTCTACCCCTCCTTGCGCCGGGCCGGTTGGTGGGATGGAGGGGCACATATAAATATCCCACCATCTTCCTTTCTTCCTTTCCTCCTTTCACCCATCATTCACTGTCCGTCTTCAGTCACTGCTCAGTTTGTGTCCTCCTCTCCACACCCCAATTGAGTGGAATGCAGTACTAACAGCTTCGTAGGTCGAGTCGATCAAAAAGTAATTCGACCCGCCATCATGGAGAGAGACATGTTCTCAGCGCGGGCGTTATCCCCAATGCATCAAGGTATATCAGTGCTAAGTATACTGAGCATGAGCCGGTGTTCGTTCCCAATTGTCTTCATTTCTCACCCTCGTGGCGAGGAGCGAAGCCAATTGGGTTCGTTCTGAGATTATACGGCCTCAACTTGATCTGGATAATACCAGCGAAAGGATCATGCCTCCCCTAAAATCCCCCATTGACAGCTCTAACTTTTTATAGCATCTGGTTGAAAGCCTTTCCATCACTTTATTGAGAAATCAATCAACTTTATTGCCAAAATGTCTCCACCAGTAGCCACTTTTGACACCCCAGCCCCAAGCTCCAGCTTGTCCTACAAGAAGGACTTGGGCGTCAAGTCCATCAATGGCAACCAGAACAAGACCCTCGAGGCCATGGCCCAGAACTGGGAGTCCTTCAGCTTCTCTCCCATCCGAGAGTCGCAAGTCTCCCGTGCCATGACTCGCCGCTACTTCAATGACTTGGACTCCTACGCTGAGTCTGACATTGTCATTGTTGGAGCTGGTTCTTGCGGCTTGAGCACTGCCTACATACTCGCCAAGCAGCGTCCTGACCTTAAGATCGCCATTGTCGAAGCAGGCGTTGCTCCAGGTGGTGGTGCCTGGCTTGGTGGACAGCTCTTCTCCGCCATGGTGATGAGGAAGCCCGCCGACGCATTCTTGCGAGACTTGGGCGTGGCATACGAAGATGAGGGCGACTTTGTCGTCGTCAAACACGCTGTATGTTCACCATCAATTCACTCTTCCAACATCAACTAACACTGCAATACAGGCCCTCTTCACTTCCACCCTCCTCTCCCGCGTCCTCCAATTCCCCAACATCAAGCTCTTCAACGCCACCACCGTCGAAGACTTGATCACTCGGGCCAACCCCACTTCATCAGACCCCCATGCCGTCCGCATCGCCGGAGTCGTCACAAACTGGACCCTCGTCTCCATGCACCACGACGACCAATCCTGCATGGACCCCAACACCATCAACGCACCCATCATCATCTCGACCACCGGTCACGACGGCCCCTTCGGAGCCTTCAGCGTCAAGCGTCTCGTCTCCATGCAGCAGCTCGAGAAGCTAGGAGGCATGCGTGGCCTTGACATGAACACCGCCGAGGACGCCATCGTCAAGAGAACCAGGGAGATTGTTCCCGGTTTGATTGTTGGCGGTATGGAACTCAGTGAGGTTGATGGTGCCAACAGGATGGGACCTACCTTTGGCGCTATGGCACTTTCGGGTGTTAAGGCTGCGGAAGAGGCATTGAGGGTTTTTGATGAGAGGAAGAGTCAGAATGCTCAGTAAGCTTTTAAATGCTTCTGAGTGAGTGCGAAAAGAGACACTCATTTCGTTATGATGACTGAAATTTGGTGCATGAGTTTATTTAATGACTCTCTTTTATGTTACGTAGTACACATATGAGCAATGAGAAAAACCGAGTCATTCATTAGATTTAAAATATGTTTGCATTTCCTTGTGATTTATTTATGCATTCATTATAGTTTCGCTTTATACAATAGGTAGGATATATGTACGTGTTCGCGAACAAACATAACTAATGCATGGATAAGGCCATCAATAAAATACATATCATACTGCATACCCTAACCCCCAATCCACTCAAAAGCTTGACCTAGTTATGCGTATGCATTAGCACAACTCTGCTAATTGAACCTCCGTTTGCTAATTCCACCTTAATCCTGACTTTATTATTCACACAGAGCTGCCTTCCAAAAATATCCGCTCACCCCTCTTAGTCACAACGTCTAAGTCTACTCAGTAACCAGCTTTCAGTGCCTCCTCCAGGCGTAGAGTAGAGCTTAATACCCCTTATCTTAACGTAGTAGTCCTCTCTTCAGAGGATTAGATAGAGGTCATTTATTTATAAGAAATCAGCTTTAGGCGCCTCTTAAGACTTCATCTTAAGGACTTTATTGCTTATTAGCTTGGTGGTGTTATGGAAGGGGTGGTTGGATGGTTTTGAAAGGTAGCTTCGTAGACTATTCGATCTGGGATTTGGGTTTTGGGATGAATGGAAAGAAGGTTGTAACTGGAGGAACAGATATGAACGCTAAATGTTGAAAGTGTAGGCACTTGTAAAATAAAGCCATGTCCCTCAGAATGAAGACATATCTCTATTTCTCTACATTCATATAACAAAGAATCCCACCTACTTTACATAATCAACCACCCATTCACTGCCGCCAGCTTTCCCCCAGAACGCCACACCCACCAGCCACCCATCAACTCAACCAAACGAAAATCCAATATTTTCAACTGCCGCCCAACCCCATGAACAAGCGGTGAAAACCTGCACAACATGAAACAACAATCGTACCAACACCAGCCCCAATCTGCCTTCCAGTAACCCAAACACCCACATCCATCCATGTGGGGAAAGCCGTCGCGTGCTAAGTCAAGTCTCGCATCGTCAAGCGGGGATAACGACCAGGTCCCTGGGTCCAACTCCAGAAGTTTTAGAACAGGAAAGGAAGGGGAAAGGCAGGAAGTCAGTGCCCCGTACCTAGCACGTTTCCTAGTAAAAAAATAGCGAACCTAAGGCTGAGTTTCGGGTTCCGTTATCACTTCGTGATAGACTCTGTAAGACGTAGTATATACGGTACTTAGTGAGAAGCCTAGTGGGAAGATTGAGGGCATCCTGATTGGATAGCACTTAGATAGGTTTAAAAGAATGAGTGGGTGAGAGAAGAGATTAAAGCGCGTGTTGTACGACGATATGTAAATCAAACGTGGTGATACCCGTCTCAAACCATCTCCGACACAATTCCCTCTTCTGGATGTCGTTCAAGGCGGGGAAAATGCCTGCTGTAAAACCAACCGTCTTGTGAAATCTATGAGGCTGAGGAATTAGTCACGGTGGTTGATGGTTGATAGTGCGGCGATAGATAATGCTTTGGTTGGATGTTCGTCATTTCCCGTCTGCTTGTCTGCTTGCTGGAGGGAAGGCTACTGTCGTGTAACCTGCTACGTGTAACGTTGAACAGGATTGGACTGGAAAACGTGAGGTCTTGTCATTTTCTATGGTGCTGGTTGATTGATTGATAGGTTGTATCAGATGGATACACGCACTTGGCGGGTGGAGCTTTAAGAGTTCCAGAAGACCGATAGGATATACGGTTCTTTTGAATAATGGCGCAAATGCCCCGCCGTTATACAATAATAAGGTAAGTAAGACGTGAGGATTCTCCGGAGGAGGCGCTCTAGATAGGCTTGTCTTATCCAGAACCCTGGGATCAAAAAAAAGGTACCTACCCACCTACCTTATCCCGCCCGGCACGATGAAACAAATGGTCCGTGACAACCTCCATCATTCCCGCGTGTATCAGATGGCCTCGTCGGGTCCATGGCGCAGATTACTGTCGATTATGCCGAAAGGAGACATGATCAACCATGTGAGGGAATAATTTGGCCTCAAATGATACGAAATGACTGTGGTGAGAGGGAGGAAGCTGGGGATGATGTTTTTCTAATTCTCTATAGGTGCGTGAGTTTGGTGCGCTATCATGTAGGATGGTGAGCTTGGTCCAACGACGGCCCTGCACAATTTCCCCTGATGGGATTGCAAGACTTGGGTGGAGCGGACACGTGTTGGTCGTTGCGACGTTGGTTGTCGTGATACATCTGAAACAGAGCCTTATTTACCTGATGGCTGAGTAGTTTGAGGTCCTGAATCGGTGAGGGAAGGAAGAATGGATGGGGCAGAAACTGCAAATACACCTGACCTGCCGAAGACGATGGCTTATCAAGGCTGAGATCAGAAGACTGGTTCTCGACTGCTGAGCCAGCGTCGTTTTACGAGGTGTAAGCTTGGTTCGTGAAGATGACAGAGCAGAAGAACCTTGGAATCAATGGGTGGCCGAGGATTGTTAGTTAGGGATAGAGTTATACTCTGGCCATGCTATTACTATGTATGTTCACCATCAAAGACTGAAGTTAGAAGTTAGTAATCTATTTTTACTGTGAAGGCGGGTTCGGCACGCTCATTCGCTTCTACGTTTCTGGGGGTGTGGTTCCTTGGAACCACTGCCAATGGCCGTTCCTGAGTGCGCCTAGCTCTGCCGCGTTGGCCGTACCTTACTGCGTAGAGGTTTGGTTTCCAACTCGGCATAAAAACCATGTGCCCAGCGCCTCCGGCTGATAAAAAAAGGAGGAGGTTTATGAAATTCAGATGCATATACCGTGTATAGTAAGTAGGGCGAACGGCCCTTCTTGATTAGGGGGGGCTTGAAGGGAAATGGTTATCATTTGTGCACTGCAGAAGATGTGAAGGTTGCGGATGCGCATATTATCAGGGAGCAGAGGGGCACAATCGAAGATCTTCGATGTGGAGAGACAGCCATCAGCCATCCTCCATCGCCCTCGATCGGTTTGAGTTACGCCGTTGTTGAGGGCTGCCCTGGTCTTTGCCAGATTCGACTGGCGCTGCCGCGAAGAGAGTGCTGGCCAGAGCGGAGCCAGGGCTGTTTCATGTCTTCGACGCAGGACACGCTGGAGCACCAGCAGCACCAGCAGCAGCGGGCACCAGAAAAGAAGCACGCCGCGGCTGAGGCGATGCTGGAGCTGCTGGAAGACTGAGGGTGTAGGCGTGTAACTGCCGTCGGCCGCTGGTGACACTGAGACTGCGGGCTTGCGGAGTGTGAGCATGGCTCTGAGGGCAGTTGAGGTTCAGTTCAGTGATCGCGTTACCGTCTCACTGCCCGGTAGAGAATGGTCGTGGGCAGTAGTAGTAGACGGTGGTGGTCGGTGGTGGTGCTGGCTCCCTGCCCCAGCTAGTGCGGTGGATGGACTGGCGGTGGCTCTCGAGGGCGCGAGTTGCGCACTCTCCGTCTGTGCTTGCAGCAGTGCACTGACGCTACTCGCCGTCTGGCAGCAGTCTGGCAGAGGCAGACCCTGAAGAAATTGAGCAGAGGGCAATGGGCGAGCTTCTGCCTCTGCCCGTGTGCTGAGCTTGCACTGGAGCACCCGCTGGAGCAGGAATCTCGGCCTGCGCGTTCGCTTTTGCCCTGCTCCGTGCCATTGGCCGGCCGCCTGCTGCTGCTGCTGCCACACCCTTCTCCTTCACGTCCTGGCGTCGCCTTGGAGGGGGAAAACCGCACTAGACGACCATCCATCGCCATTCACCCCCATACGGCCACTGACCCTCGCCAACCTTCTTGCGCTATCCCCCCAGGTCCTTTTGGCATCCGCACTGCACGCCTCTCCCTCTCCAGAGCTGCTTCCCTTCTTTCTTCTTGGTGTGCCCATTGCCTGCGCCCGTGGCCATGCTCACGCCTTAATTCACCACACAGTCAGCAATTCGCCGTCCTTTTCGCTCTTCAGCGTTGCTGCGTCGATCCTTACCCTCCATCGTTATCCTTCGTATCTGAGCATAGCGCTCCCCCTCAACCGCTCGTCCAGCCTGCACCCGCCGCTGCAGCCCTCCACCGCAGGCCCGTCCTCTCGCGTTGGCCGCCCGTTGAACAGTCGCTAGGGGAGGCACAATGGAGTCGCCAGGAGCATATCCAGAGTCTCCTCTGGACGAGAACGATGTCGTGTATCCGTGTAAAGGGTGCGGCGAGGTACGGTGACAGTCCCGCGGTGTTGAGCAGCGTGAAGAAAATAAGAAGTCGTCACTAACGCGTGGCACAGATTCTTGAGGAAGGAAAGGCATTCGAGCTAGGTACGAGGGCGACTTCCTCCTCTGAGCAGCGCGGCTTCGTCACCCGCCCGTACTCGACCTCCCACTCGATTCACTCCCATTCCCATTCACTCGTTGAACAGACTCCAATTTCTACTCATTTTCTCTCTACCTGCCCCCCCAACATTCACTGACACTGCATCCAACAGCTGGCAATCGGTGGCATATCGACTGCTTTCGTTGCAACACCTGCGGCACCCTGCTCGACTCGGACGCGAACCTCCTCCTTCTCGGTGATGGCTCTCTGATCTGCAACAATTGTACATATAGCTGTAACCACTGCGGCAACAAGATTGAAGATTTGGCCATCTTGACGGGAGACCAAGCTTTCTGCGCAAACTGCTTCCGCTGCCGCAACTGCAAGCGCAAGATCGAAAACTTACGATATGCCCGCACCTCCCAGGGAATCTTTTGCATGTCCTGCCACGAGTCGTTGATGGCTCGTCGGCGGAAGAAATCCAAAAAGCCCCCAAGTTCTGCAGGCGTCGTCCCCAAAACTGATAAGTCCTTGCCTGCTCTCCCTCCCAGCGCTGTCCCCACAAGCGCATTCACCCCAGACATGGAGACCCCCCCTTCAGAAATCTATTCAGACCCACCCACCACAGATGTTTCCCCACGACCCCAAGGTTCCAGGAGAAACGATGCCTCGCCTGCAAACTTCCGGCGAGACGCATCTCCAGCTTCCATGGAAGACCATAGAAAGGGTAAGTTTACAAGTTATATTCTGAGCTTTGTATCACTGACCTTTCTTTAGAAAACCTGACCCTCCCCGCAAGCACGTACAAGGAAGGTGGCCATTCAGAAACCTCTGACAACGGTGATGACGGTATCCTGCTTCCATTTGCGCTCGACCCCAATCCCGCCCCTGGCCCCTCACCTCTTGGGAAATCACGTAAATACAGCGACGGCCCAGTAGAGAAGCCCGCGGACCCCAAATCAGGACGGGACTATTTCAACAGGCCCACTGCGAATCACAGAGAAATGCTCAAGGAAAGCCGTCCAGGGTCGTCGAGGTCTGTTTCAACAGACAGGATTGACAGAGAGAGGGAACGACATACTTCCAAAACCGGAGGAAGTCCACACATCGCCTACCAGGAGAAAGGCCGTCAACATTCAGAGGGTCTCATGGACAGCATTAGAAAACGCAAGGACCCCATCCAACAACCATCCCACGAGTCACCATCCGCGGGCAATGACAGGTCTCGAGTGCAACATGCTAACTCCTCCGCCTCAGGTGCCACAATATCCAGTTCCAGTGATTCTTTCAAGCTGCAGGATGTTCCCAAATCGAAGAAGACCGCGTCTAGACGGAGTTCAAAGTCGGAGGCTAGATCCCCACCCCCACTATCCCCTCCCGTGGAAATGTCTGCAAGGCTAAGCAGTCCTCAAATGGACATCTCCCTTACGGCCTCCCCTAATCTGTTCGATCCTAATGTGACTCAACCCCGAGACGAGTCTCCTGCGACTTCCCAGAGCTCATCGTATAGCTCAACTCACCGTGCTGCTGAACGACCTAAACGAGAAGATTCGCTGGCTGCTTCTTCATTGAAACAAACGATGTCGAGGCGAGATGTGCAGTCGAAATCTTCTCCTACTACTCCTACTGTTCCGAGCCATGAACGGAAAATGTCTGGAAGTGGTAATTTGTCTCAACTCAACGGGGGCATGACTATTTCTAGCCCAATTGAGTCACCTAGTTCCAAGAGTATGCACGATCCACCGCCGCCACCAATGCGCTCTGCAGGTCGTCCAGCTCCGAGTGAGACTTTCACTTCCCCTAGAGCTCCACCTCATCCGCCACCATCTGCACCTTCAGCTCCCTCTACCAGTCACAAGTCTTCCCAATCTGTCAGTACAGTCCAAAGTGACGGGTCGAGCTTCGACTACAAGGCGTACCCAGGTGGTTTGCCTCGGTATAGCGGCCAAGGCGATTTCTCAATGGATGAGGAAATGGCACGTATCCTATCTAACCAGACAGATGCAGACAAGGAAAGTGGTGTGCTTCGCCGCGTATCCAATGCTGTTTCCAAACATGGTCGTAGTTTCAGTGACAGGGGATCTCGATCTTCAACCGGCGGACACAAGAAATGGCCAACGAATGGTTCTATTGACATTAGCAGCCCAACTGTTGCTTCACCCGATTCCAGAGAAGAAAGCGTCAACTTGAGAAATGAGTTGCGTAGAGCTCAGCAGCGCATCGCCGAGCTTGAAGCAGAAAAGAATGGATTGCAAGAAACTGTTAACAGTGCCGCTGATATAAGACAAGCAAATACCATGTTACGAGAGAAGCGAAACACCATGGCTGTCTTGGATACACAACGAGAAATGGTCATTCGGGAGTTGGAGATTATGACCGATCATCTAAAGAAAGCAAAGGAAAACAGTTCAGCACTGGACATCAATCAACTTAAATCAGACATTCTTAAGGACTTTGCTGGATCTTTACAGAAGCTTAAGGACCAACTAGGAGTCCAAATTGAAGACCTCATCACAAAGCGTACCGAGCTTACGGATGAGATCTCGAACCTGATCCAGATGAAGGACAAGGGATTCCAGGAATACGAGTCACTCAGTGCACAAAACACTAAGCTTTCAAACATGAACCGGGATTTGATCGAGACCATCCAGAAATCCCTCAAGGATAACAAGCATCAGCATGGAAATCTTTCCATTGATGGCGGTCGACCCACAGCAAATGGTCTTGGCATCTACCACACCACCCAGAAAGGCGGCAAATCTGACATTTCTGTAGAATTGCAAGCGTTGACTCATGAAACGTCGTACTCAAACCTCCATGAGGCTGAGGCAACCATGATTACCGAACAACCAAAGGTCGTCGATCTGCGGAAAGGGAAAGCTAACAAATTCAATTGGAAAAAGGGAGGCCAGGCAATTACCAAGAACGTCACAAAGGGTCTCAATCGTGCATTCGCATCTGAGCCCCGCCGAGATGAACCATATAATATTCAAGTTATCGGTACTCCCTACGGCTCGACTCATAATAACGCTGATATGGTCACCATGGTTTCTTCACTGAAACCAAAGGAAGAGCCGACACAAGCGCAGCGTGGATGGTTTGGAGGGAAAGCGAATACGGCTAAGCCCAATCAACTGAAGACCCTGCAAGGGAATAACAGTAACACCAATCTCGTTGGCGAGAATAGTTCAGGTATGTTCATTTATCCCGCATTTCATCTACTTGTGTAACTAACATTTCAAGTTTTGTTCGGTTCCGACTTGACCGCAAGATGCGACTACGAGAAGCGGACGATCCCGAGCATCATCATCAAATGCATCCAAGAAGTGGAACTTAGAGGTATGTCTATCGTATTTGCTAGGAACGTAAACTTGCTAACATTTGTTCAGGTCTTAACCAGGAAGGAATCTATCGAAAGAGCGGCGGTACCGGTCAAGTCAACCAGATCCGCGCTGGCTTTGAAAAGAGCGCAGATTACAATCTCTCTGAGGATGACGATTTGGATATTCACGCTGTCACTTCTACGCTTAAAGCGTACTTACGAAGATTGCCCATTCCACTTATCTCCTACGACGTTTATGACGATTTCCTAGCCGCAGGCCGTAAGTGACAAATCTGAAATTTTGATATTACATTTCTAACAACCACGACAGAAATTCCAGATACCGAGAAGAAAGCAAGCGCACTTCGTGCTGCTATCAAAGGACTCCCGAATGCTCATTTCGGAGTTCTCGAGTTGCTTGTCCACCATCTTTCTCTTGTAATCAAGAACGCAGAAGAAAATCTCGTATGTTCCCTTTCCGTCTTTTCAACAAGCTATCGTACTGACAGTCATCTCAGATGACCCCCCTGAACCTTGCCGTGGTCTTTGCCCCCACCATCATGCGCCCAGTTGCCGCGGAACGCGAACTATCGGACATGCAGCAACAGCGCAATTCTGTACAAGCCTTGCTCGAAAGCTACCAGATTATATTCGGCTACGAGGAAAGTAGCGAAGTGTGATAGCATTTCATTCCTACGAACATTTTCTTCGTCATTCTTGTATCTGGGTGGAGGTGTATGTCCCTGCTACCCATTTCACCAACCAACACCAACATGTAGTTATGTATTTACTTCTTTTGGTAGATGTCCTTTCCTCTCTTACTTTCAACCCAGCCCCGAACCTCTTCTTTCCTCGGGGTGAGGGACAAACGTCATTTTACAGGTCACGAACCCTCTGTAAATTGAAATGGCTTTTTTTATTTTATTTTTCCCATCTTGTTCATTTGTTCACACAAAACTTTGGGGTTTCGCATAAACACGCCTTTGGGTGGGGGTGGGCCCGTGGAATGAATCGGTTCGAAAAGATACCATTTTCTTCTTTTTTCCCTTTTCCCTTTCTCTTTCTTTGTTTTTCACTTTGTTCTTATTACCAGACCTTTGAACTGTCTGGGATGGAGTTTTAATGGATGGGATTTTTTTTTTTCGTCTTCTAAGTTTTAACTTGAGAGATTTGCGTGAGGGAGGGGCTGGACTGGGCTGGTGGTGACGGCGGCGGTATTGTTGTTTAGTGAAGCACATATGCCCTTTCTTTCTTCTCCTGCTTCTCCTGCTGCTGCTGCTGCTGCTGTTGCTACTTCTTTTTTGTTCTTGTGAATGCTAAGTGTTTATCTTACTTACCTTGCCTGCTTACCTGCTCGCTTGCTCTGTTATTGAGTCGTTGAAATAATCGAGATTTTGTGATGTTCTTCTTGACGTTGTTTTGGGGTTTGAGTTGATGCTGTTCTGCTTTGCTTTGCTTCGCTTTGGATGCATAATGAGGTTTCGTCGTGTAAGGATGCGGTATGATGTCAAAATGCTTTACATTTAGGCTTCTTTTAGTTATTTAGGTTTTGTATTTGTATGTAGTGGCGCTGGGTTTTGTTGGTTGGTTGTTTATGTTCGTGTTATGTTTTTTTTGGCTTTGGGCTTTGGGCTTTGGGGTGTGTGTAATTGAAGAGTGGAGTGGAGATTGAGCTTTGTGTATGTTTGTATGTAGGATTCGTGTGTATTTAAATATGTAGGTATGTAGGTATGAAATGTATATTTAATTTCATGGGAATGGGGTTTTGCTTAGTTTTTTTATTTGCTTCCAAAGCTAGTTTTTAGCATAAGTGTAACTATAGTACGTTTAACTACGGAGGAGCCTTTCAAAAGCATCTAGGCCCGTTCCATAATATTGCTAAGTTAATAATCAGTAAGATGCTTTATATAAAAAGGTAAAAGGCGCATGATACTATCTACTAACCTACCTCAGGTCCTTAACGTGAGGAAGTAGAAGGCGCTTAAAATTGATTCCTTAGCGGACTTAACACTCGTAGTTAAGCTGTATTGTTAGAGGGGTGGCCTAGATACTTTTGAAAGGCACCCTCGCTCGGTACGTTGGATGTGGATACTGATTTATTACAATGGGTAATGTAAGATTTCATGTATGATTGATCGTTTGGAAGGATAGGATGAACCGGTTAGGCGAGAGAGTTGTGGGATGGAATTAGGATAGATTAGTAAACAAAGGACAGGAAGGGTGGGATTTCTTGGAGATATCAGTGGAGATATGGGTTATGCTAGGCGTGTAGTCTTATATTTAAGACTGTACGGAGGTGCCTTTCAAAAGTATCCGGAC
>AJFL01000675.1:0-18552 GCA_000467735.1 Rhytidhysteron rufulum CBS 306.38 | reverse complement strand
ACGCTCTACCGATTGAGCTAACCGGGCTTGTTGCTTGTTTGTTGGAATCTGCGAAAATTTAATTGATCTATATATTTGTGGGCCGGCCGAAGAAAACTTTTCCGGCGCCGAGGCTGTGATTTCGTAGACGGGAGACCGCAGGTTATCGGGATTTCTAACTCGTGATTTAGTAGGAAACTTAGCGAATGGAATATTCCGTGGTTCAACTTGTTTCGATGATGTTTCATTCAAGGTGGCCATTGGATCATGAAAGACGGGAGTCGGTCAATCTGAAGGTAGTTGTTGGCGAATCGGAAGTTTTAGAAGTGTCGTAACATCGATTCAAGGGGTTATTTTCATTCTAAACCGAACAAATGGATGAAATTAAAAGCATGTGAGATAGATAACATCTTGATAGTTCCTCAAAGTGAATGATGTTGATAAGGGGAGATTAGTAAGTGATTATGTAATGTCTTGGCGCGGGGTGAAGCTCAAGCGCAAGGGCGACCTTGCATCGTGCTGCAACCGACATCATCCCGAGCTATCTCTACTACAGGCAACCCTTTCACCAAGGACAACACCCTCTCCCTCTTTCGATGGTCATTTATTCAATATGGCCACCAACGTCCCCGCCAAACTAAAGTCTGCGGACATCTCCCGCTTCGCAATGCGAGCAACGCAGTTGGAAAAGTTCAAACCGGTGGTTTCATATTGGTGTAAGTGCTACAATCCTATGGATATTTCACGCCATGTCTGACTGTATCTAGTGAATATGTACATAGTGAACCTCCTCATTAGCCAAGGTCTTCACAATGCCGACGACGAATGCAAACTCTACACCACACAATTGATGGATAGTTTGGAGTCAACCAAAGCTCAACACCCTAACGAGGATGCGATATACGATGACGTTGCTGCGCAAGCATACTGTGAGCAGTTTGCATTGGAAGTATTTGGGAAGGCGGACAATGCTATCCGATCTAATAAAGCTACTGCGTGAGACTACCCGTAGAGGTAGTAGTGATGATTCACTGACATTCGGATAGGCAAACTGCAGATACTTTTCGAGCAGCAGCTACTTTCCTAGACCTCCTAGCCTTCTGGACGAACCCACCTGACAAAGAAATCACTGCGAAATCCAAATTCGCCAAATACCATGCTTTAAGAATCGCAAAGGCTCTCAAAGCAGGAGAAGACCCTAACCTTACCAACCCCGTCCAAGAAACCCCACCTATCGCATCTCCGTCCAACCTCGATCCAAATGATCCAGAAGTACAAAAATTGAATGGTGGACAATCACAATATCAATCATATGTTGAATCGGCACCAGAAACTTCTGCGCAACCTTCTCCACGAATTTCCCCACCTCCGACGTTACCTTCAGCACCTACAGGATATTCTGAACCTTTACAACCACAATTCCCACAACATAGAGATGTTTCTCCAATATCACAACCAACAGATTCTCGTCAAGGTTCTGTTAGTTCAATTGGTGGAGGTTACTTTCCACGCGTCAACGTTCCGACATTCACGGCAGAGAGTGGAGTACCTGGTATACCAACCGCACCATCCTTGGATGAAGATATGGCAGTTGATAGTGTAGGTGGTGGTTTAACATCGACTGCAGGTCCACCTTTAGATCCGACAAGTTTCTATCAGAATCAAACACCTCATCCACAACCTCTAAGTCAACCATCGCAAAATATCTTTAACCAACAATATCCTTCGCCGCAACCTCCGCCTCCAGCGTCAATCCCACATCATGTTCAACCACAACCACAACCTCAACCTCAAGCGAATATCTTGGGGTCGCCACAATCACAGCCATGGGGGGATAATATGTCTGGTGTGGCGAATACAAATGGGGGATATAAAACGGATGAAGATTCAATAGCCATGGCACAGAAACATGCCAAATGGGCTGTATCAGCATTAAATTTTGAAGATGTGGATACAGCGGTTAAGGAATTGAGGGTTGCACTTCGGGCATTGGGAGCGAATTAGTTGTTAACGTAGTTACGGCCGATGGGTTAATTGGGTGGTTTGATTCTATATACCCCTCCTGTTCAATAACATTATATATGAATTTCGTCTTCGTACTATGGCCCAAATTTCCCTTGCTCAATCCCTGCTCCAACAATTACGTCACCCTTGACTATTCCAGTCGTACAAATGATTAATCGCTGCCCACTTGTTTCATTCAACTTCTTCCCGATGAATCTCAAGGCAGCGACCTCTGCTCTACATACTCCTCCGAGATAAAACACAACAATAGTCTTTCCTTTCTCACTCTGTGCTCCATTCAACATTTGACGTGCCTTGATCGCTTTCTCCTCTCCAGCTTGTACCTCGTCGAAAGTATCTCCACGGACGTATTTGGTTGCGTCTTCGAAAAGGCGATGGCCTTGAGCGAGGGAGGCAGCGGCTTGTGGGGCAGTAGGTTTGACCAAATTCGCGAGACGAGTTTTCTGAATGAGGGATTGAACTAGACGAACGGAAAGGGGTGCGTATCCCGAGAAAACGTAGGATATATCATCTGGATCCGCTTCATTGACTTCATCATCCCAAATTTTTAGGTTTCTACGAAGGGGCGAGTAATTTGTTACTGAACCAGGTTTTGCTGCGGGTGCGGAAAGTGAAGTTCCAGCTCGAGGGCCCAAAAGTGACATATTCTCTAGATTGGAGAGTGTGAGGAGATGCTGTGGTCCATAGGCTTGAAGGATACTGCGGCGGAATGTTTCGAGGTCTTTGGGTCGCATACCAGCATTTGTGGTACTTTCTAGACAGAGGAGACGAAGGATTTGGGGGAGAGGAACATTTCTTGAGATGAGTTCGTCGAGGGTATCATGTTGAGTTGTTGGGTCTGCACCTGACATGATATTTTGTTGAACTTCGAGGGAGCGGGTGAAGATATCGGTACGGGTATGTTTGATAATTTCTTCGGCAAGAGAAGTATGGAGTTTGAGACTTGCTTGTTCGGCTTGATAACCTGGAAGTTTGGATACGAAATCTCGTAATTCGGCGGTGGTTTTGGAGGAAATGTTGGAACGTTCGGTGGAGGACTGAAGACGACGAGCTACTTTGTTAAGGAGGTTGCCGACAATAGCAAAGTTTGAATCGGAGAGTGTGTTATAAAGGGTATCTTTGGGATCGATGGGAATTTTCTTTTTCAAACTTGTGCTTGCTGATCCGGTTTGATTTTGTTGAGGTCCTGTACCTCCGATTACAGTAGAATCAACTTCAGTTTGATTGGCGTTGATGCCGAATACCTCATCGATTAAACCTTCATAGGTGAGTTGTGTGAGGAGAACTGTGGGGAAATCAACCTCGCGATCAATTATAATAAGGTTTGAAATTTGAGAACTTGGAGTTAATCCCAAGGAAGAATTGTTAGTGGAAGGATCAGAAGTAGCCGTAACTTCATTACGCATACGAAGGAGGAGATCTGATAAGCGTTTTGCATTATCACCTTTACCGGTTATTCGTGGGAAGAGACCATGTTGTTGTTGGTGATACATTAGAGCTTTTGCGGAGAGATAGATTGAGGTTGGATCTTTGCGCTGTAAATTATTAGTATGGTATGGGGGGAAGGGTATAGAATAACTTACAAGATAAAGATCGCCGACGGCATCATCTAATTCCAATGATAAGAGGTCATCGGCGAGAGGGACGAAATATAATGGCCATTCGCTGATATTAACTTCACCGAGTACACCAGCTTCCTCTAGGATTTGATCTGAAACAAGAGTTCGGCGTGGTACCCAAAATATAGAGAATTCATGATCAATATTTCCATTGCGGCGAAGTCGTTTGATTTGATCTAACGAAAATGTTAGCATATAATGATGAAATATCCTCAAATGGAGGAGAAATGAGATATCTAATGAATATGCTGAATGTAACGAATTTAATGTAGGGATCCAGACTGACTATACAAAGTAGGATTAATCTGTATAGCCTACTTTAAGGTCCCAAAATGAATGAAACATGATAAAAAATACCTACCCGCTACAGTCATCACAGTTTTCGCTTTATCGCCTCGAACAAGGAAAACGACGTTTCGTTGGGATGAATCGACGTTATCATTTTCCAGGAAGAAGGGTTTATCCACACTATATTCTTGCAGTGTGGAGAATTTGACCAAAAGGTTCAAGGGACCTGCAAGAGCTTTTTCAAGCACAAGATTTTTCTTTCCTCGAATCTTTAAATCATTAGTTTTTGATGGATGGAGATAAGACAAGGATGGATAACTTACACCTTCGAGTAGTTGAAGTAGGTCCCTTCGACCTTTTTCAAGGATATCTGACGAATTAAGTGGCGTGATGGGAGCCATCTCGTAGAACCTGATATCATCTACAAATTTCGATGGCAAGTTGTAAAGGCATCATGGATGGTTAATCCATGTGCAGTACGTGTACAACGACTTGCGGTGAGATGAAGTTGAAGCCTTGTGGGGTGCATTTCACTACGGAGCATGAGGGTAATTTACGGAGCATTCGATGTCTTGGCAAACATAACTGACTCGCTTCAATCTGTCGTCATCCGTGCATGACTCGTTATCTATCCCAACCTCTCCTTTCTGTAACTCTTCATCGAATATCCCAGACAGCTTGATCTTACAAATATCGTGCGATAGGATCTCCCGCAATCTCTCCGTGCGCTCGAACATACCTCGCTAAATTAATATATTCACGCCGACTCAGCTTTCCCCCGCTTTTGCTCCTTTCCAGCTTGCTTCAATGCCGCATCGTCCGGTCTACTCAATTCTACCTGAGGTATCAAAAAGAATGCTAAAAAGAACGCGAGAGCGGCAAGTGCTGAATTGATAATGAAAATGATCCGAAAACCCTTCAAGTATCCCGGGATAAGCAAATTTCGAATTCTCTCAGCTTCTACATCTGGAAGTTTCGAAAGAAAGGTTTGAGGGTTCGTCAACAAACTTCTCATATCGCCGTCATCTAACGAAAGGCTTGAAAGCGATGATATCAAGATGTTGTTTCTGGCCGGTCGTTAGCGATTTGCCCGAAAATACGAATTCAATGCCACTTACATAATCGTTCCGGATATCGCAAGGCCAAGAGTTCCTCCAAGATTTCTTATAAAGCTGAAAGCTCACGTTAGTTCTGGTATCAAAATTTTATTGCCGAATTTGCTAACTTTCGGAAAGACGTTACCACGGCCATATCTCTACGTTCAACACCTGCTTGAATTGCGATGAGAGCGCTTAAACTTTACGTCAGCATCCTTACAATCTTATTACAAGAGTACTTACGGTTGAAGAGTATTTCCAACCCCAAACCCTGTCAAAATGGCATATCCTATTTGCTTTCCGATTCCCGAATTTTCATCAAGAGTCGAAAATAGGCCAAGTCCAACTGCCCAAGATACCCACCCAATGAGTATACATTCTCGATATCGACCTATCCAATGTACTACCAAACCAGAGGAAGTACTGCTCAATGCTGTATGGTGTCAGTAGCCATTCATTCCTCGAAATGAGATGCTTACTTTGTATAAGAGTGATTGGTAAAAGGAGGGCTCCAGATTTGACGGCGGAATATCCATATACCACTTGGTAGAATGTGGGGATGTAAAAGATTTGGACAAGAAAGTTCCAGCCATTGATAGCCATGGTAAGACAAGCACCATTTACTAGGCGCTTTTTAAAAATGTGTACTAACGCGGATTAGTTTTCTTTTAACCACTTGATGAAGAAACCTACATGGTACTAGTGGATACCGAGGTCCTTTCCATTGCCATAGGAGGAAAGAAACCGAGACGACAAATCCCACAACGAGAGTTGTGATTACATGAACGGAATTCCAAGGATACTCTCCACCACCCCAAGTAAGGCCTAAAAGCAATACGGAAGTTCCACCAAGAGCTAGAACCACTCCGATAAAATCGATTGCTTTTACTTTGCTACTCCCGTTAGATTCATCAATCAAGGACATGGATTGCTTACAGCTTCCAATTTCCTTCAACCTTTTTAAGAGGCATGAAGAAAAGTACACAAAATGTCGTCAAAACGCTCAAAGGCAAATTCAAACGAAAAATCCATCTCCAAGAATTTTCAGAACGTGAAGATAGAGCTCCTCCAATGACTGGTCCAATTCCATTGGCAAGTGCTACTACGGATCCCTGGTCACAAATAAGTTGGGGTTACTTTTACGAGGTTCGAAATACTCTTACCAATATACCTTGATACTTTCCTCTTTCCCTTAAGGGTACTACATCACTCACAATCATTTGAGCAACATTCATTAACCCACCACCTCCGACACCAGTAAAGGCACGGAAAATGATGAGTTGTGTGGAGGATGTTGCTTGAGAGGATGCCAAAGAACCGATAAAGAAAATCGCAAGACCGACGAGGAGAATGATTTTACGAGACCATATATCTGAAAGACGTCCATAAAGGAGTTGAAAACTGGTTGAGGTTCTAAAATATGGTTAGTCATTGCCTTGGAAGTGAAAGATACTAACTTACACATAATATGCACCAGCTATCCATGCAGTATGATTTGTCGCATGAAGAGCATTACCCACGATCGATAAACTGGCAGCCAAAGTCGTCTGATCCATCAGAGCTAACAGATCAACACTTGCGCAAGCCAAGAAGATCTATTTCTCATCAATCACACTCATCTCTGGATATTCTGTCTAACATACCGTTATAATTTTCTTCTTCGAGACATAATTTGTTTGCTCGTTAAATTCGTGGACCTTTTCCGCATTTGAAACATTCGTTGACACCCCCTCACTCGGTACCTTTTCGATATCCATGTCTGAAGATTTGGCCATTTTCACGATGATGAATACCGGATGTCAATGTATGTGACAAGTGGCAAGAAAAACGCAATCTGTCCTTATAAAATAAGTTGATACCGATGTTGTGGGTCGTTATAGTGCGGCTCTAATCAATTTGCCGGAACCTGGATGATGACGCAAGATTGGGAAAGTCGTGAAACCGTTGCTTGACCAATCGAATAGACGAACATGGGAATTTATCAATGTGCTTAAAAGAGCTCATTATTTACTATTCTCATTTACCTGGCTTTTTATGATCTACGATCGTTTTTCCGTTTCCGGTTGGGGTACCATGAAGAAAATCTGGAACCTTGCATAAATATCAGAACCGAACTACAACTACGAAACTCTATTCTATGGATCTTTAACCCATGGTAAGGTTAGTACCTTTGTACCATATTTGCTCACCTCCGATACCCCTACTACTTGAATTATTTGAGTTCTATTTAAACAGCTTTATTCGCTATGATTTCCTCCATCACATTCAATTCAACAATATCAAAATGTCAAACACCAATCCACTCAATCTTTATACTGGATCAGATTCATTGAAAAAGTATTTTGATCCTGATAATCAGCCTCCACTTCCTCTAGTTGAATTACCTGAATCTCTCAATCCATACCGTGGAAACAATGTACGAATTTATGCGAAAATGATGACAATGCATCCCGCGAATAATGTCAAGTCAATACCAGGTTAGTTTGAATGTATTGTGGTTGAATAATGCTAACAACCTATAGCAATGAATCTTTTACAATCTAGTGTTGATCCAGATCGTACCAAAACTATCATTGAATATTCTTCTGGTTCAACAGTTATCTCCATGTCCATGGTAGCAAGAGTTTATCATGGTATTGAAGATACTCGAGCATTCCTCAGTAATAAAACAAGTCAAGCCAAATTACGTCTCATGCAGTTTTTTGGTCTTAATATGTAAGTGGTAACTTATTTTGATGACGATTTCTAACTTATTACAGCACCTTATTTGGTGGTCCTTCTCAACCTGAACCACTTGATGAAAGAGGGGGTATTAGAAATGCTCAAAGAATGGCAATGGAATCTGATCACATCATCAATCCGAATCAATACGAAAACGATGATGTAAGTTTTATTATGATGTATTTATTCAGAACTAATTAGTTTCAGAATTGGAAATCACATATTCGTTGGACTGGACCTCAATTATTCAAACAACTTCCTGAAATCAATGTTTTATGTGCTGGTATGGGAACTTCAGGTACTTCTTTTACCACCAACCACATGAATGCGCTGATTTTGATAGGGACAATGACTGGACTTGGAACTTACTTCAAGGAGGTCAAACCATCAGTACATCGACTGGGGTATGAAACTTGCTCACTAGATGAAATGAAATGATGAATGCTAACTATTTTAAGAGTTTGCACATCTGCCGGTGATCGAGTTCCAGGCCCAAGATCATACGCTCTACTAAACCCGGTGGAATTTCCATGGCGTTCTGCCGTTGATTCTATCGAAGAGGTCGGCTCTTATGGTTCATACTCTCTTTCGCTCGACCTTTGCCGTCAAGGTCTTCTTTGCGGCCCTTCATCCGGTTTCAATCTTCAAGGTCTTTATCAATTTCTGGAAAAGCGTAAATCGGCAGGAACTTTACAAGACCTTGAAGGACCTGATGGAGATATTCATTGCGTATTCCTTTGCTGCGATTTACCATACCAATATATTGGTGAATATTTTGAGAAACTTGGTCCGGAGAAATTTCATCCCATCAATAATGAGGTTGGATATTTTTACTTCATTTCCTAGGTTATTCTAACAACGTACAGGGTCTTGCCAAAGTTGATCTATATCGATATGATGAAGCTTGGGAAAAAGGACCTTTGGAAGCTATCGCGTCTTATCTTGAACCTTCAGGGATGAGAATATCTCCAAGAAAAGATACAGTACTTGTTGACCTTCGAAAACCGGCTGATTTCACAAATTGGGCACTTCCTGGAAGCCTTAACATCCCTTTGGAAAGTCTTGATCGAAATACTCAAAGTCCTTTCTATAACCCTGTTATTCTCGAAGAGCAATGGATTGAACTGGAAAATTATTTCAAACGAACATCGGCAGATTTCATGGGTAAGAAAGTACTGATGATTTGCTATAACGGAGATACATCTCGAGTTGCGACAAGTATTTTGCGGGCCAAAGGAATCGAATCGGATAATATCAAAGGGGGATGCATTGCTTTGGAACAACATCTCTCTGCGATCGGTTTTCCTATCTCACAACCGAATTCGATTTCTATCAAGTCACCAACGGTGATAACCGCCACTGTGGTGATGGAATGAGTTGATTAGTAAGATGAACGAATAGAAGAGATTGTTAGTTTTCATCTATCACATATTAGCCGCATTCGACAACCCTAGTGCAGATCCTGCTCAAAATTGCTCTTACACGTCCGATCATTCC
Organism: Rhytidhysteron rufulum CBS 306.38; assembly: GCA_000467735.1. NCBI lineage: Eukaryota > Fungi > Ascomycota > Dothideomycetes > Hysteriales > Hysteriaceae > Rhytidhysteron > Rhytidhysteron rufulum. The sequence goes on along the minus strand of AJFL01000675.1, from coordinate 9,326 downwards.
ATAAGACCGGCATCTCCGTTTAAATTCCAAGTCTATTCATCTTAGCATATGAATCAGTATTATTTCGGTTTAGTGGTTGACGCGTAATAGGTTCCTTGGTTCGGTTGTTTCACTAATGAATATATCTTTGAAAACTTGCTCAAATGCGAGCATAAGCAAGATATTGATCCTTTTTAATTCGCTCAACGGTTTTCGACCCTGCATAATACCATGGAACTTTCTTCAACGGTTACTACGGTACCACGTTTTCAACACCATCATTCTGCACCTTCCTTACATTTTGCCTTCTCTTCATTGGTTTTTTCACTTCTTATCTCAAGATGAACATGGACCATCATGATGGAATGAAGATGGGTACACCATGGCTTGATAGTCCTGTCAAACTTCATTCTTCAAGGGCGGATACTTGTAAGTTGAATGCACAGCAATGTGAGTATCGTCATGGGCATTGGAGATATTGGTAAGTTGGAATATCCTTTATGAGATGTATAGAATCGTAACAAGTTTTAGGTATGAAGCGGATCATGTATATGCTCTTGCAACCATCTACTTCCTTTGCGCAACCATCGGTGTCTTTATCATTGCCCATTTTATATCGAAATATGCACCAGCTTCAATCACAGGAAGTAAATTTTGGCGAAAAATCGAGGCATACTTGCGATTTCTTTCTTACAGAGGTTATCGAATAACTTCTCTTCGTTGGTCATCTTCTACCGTGGGGGTTATATTACTTGGATTAGCTGGAATGTTATACTTTTTCGGTATGGTGAATGTCTTCTTTGACGAATTAATTCTAATGGTTTTAGGTCTTACACTTGGCCCAAAACCGTATTACTGGCCTAATACGAAGGATGGAAAGGTGAATTTTGGAGGTTCACCACCTTTAGCTACAAGAGCAGGATGGATGACAGTTGCAATGTTACCTTTCATAATGTATGTTGGTTGCTCATTTGAGTTGTATAAACTAATTAGGAGTAGGGCATTATCTGCGAAAGCCAATATGATATCTGGATTGACTGGTGTCTCATATGAGCGACTTCAAGTGAGAATCTTCGCATGTATCTGGAAGTTTGGCTAACTTTATCGCAGGTATTTCATCAATGGCTTAGCTATGGCATGTTTGTCCTCGCTCTCGTCCATACATTTCCATTCATCATCTATCACATCTGGAAAGGTGATATGATAAAACAATGGAATACATCCGTGGTATATTGGACAGGAGTTGCTGCACTTATTCCACAAGCATGGTTAACCATCATGTCATATGGACCAATACGGTAAGACACCTCTTTCAACCCTCAATACCCAGCTAATAAAACCAGGAATCGTTATTACGAATTCTTCAAATCGACTCACCTTCTCTCGGCCTTCCTTTTCATCTTATTCTTCTTCTTCCATTGCGATTTCCGCCTTTCTTCATGGGATTACTTCATCGCCACTGGAGTCATATATTTACTTTCTCTCGGATACTCGGCATTCAAAACGTACTTTATTCACGGAGTTCGTAACGCTTCGGTCGAACTTCTACCTTGTGGTTTAATCCGTATTTCCGTCGACGCTGGTAAAACAAATTGGAAGCCAGGTCAACATGTCTTTCTACGATTTCTAACTCTTCACCTACATTCATTTACCGCTCATCCTTTCACCATTTGTTCGCTTCCAACACAAGGCGAGGAGAAAAACGAAATGATCTTTTACCTCAAAGCAAGAGGTGGATTCACAGGTCGACTTGCCAAGTTAAGTGAACGAAAGAACGGTGGTTCAATCAAAGTCTTAATCGAAGGACCATACAGTGGTCTCAGTGGACCGGGAAGTCTTGAGAATTTCGATGAAACGGTGGTTATTGCTGGTGGATCTGGTGCTGGTTTCACATTCCCCGTTATCGAGGATATTCTACGTCGAGGATCTCGAGGAGCAACGGAAAAGATGATGAACCTCTTCATCGTTCTGGCTACCCCAAGTACTACCGTCGCGGATTGGTATCGTTCTCAATTGGATGACCTTTTCACTACTTACAACGTCCCGTCGATTCGTATCTCGGCTGCGATTCATATCAGTGGTTTAGCTTCGGGTTCAGATGTCGATGTTACTCAAAGATCAGATTACGAAAAGGAAAGACGGACTTCGACGGTCATTGTTGATCCTCCATCTCCCACCAGAGAGCATGATCATTTCATCGAGACATTCACAGGTCGACCTGATTTGCCAAAGTTTATCAAAGAGAGAACGGTTGGGAAGAAGGGGAAGAGTGTAGGTATTGCGGTTTGTGGGCCTGAGGCTATGATACAGGATGTTAGGAGTGCGGCGGCCGATGCACAGGGAGCGGTATTGAAGGGAGAAGTGGGAAGTGTTTGGTTACATAGTGAACAATTTGGGTAAGTTTTCACAATCTTGATGAATGAATTGAACTAATATGTTATAGGTGGTGATCTATATAAAGTGCGAATGCAAAACTCAATGCATGGTCATTGGATCCCTAATAATCGTCTCTCGTGACTCACTTTGGAAATGGAAAGTAATCCTATGATTCTTCCCTTCAGCCATATAAAAAGTCAACGTATATCCATCTCTAGTCAAACCAATCAATCTCCCCAACCCCGTCTGAACAATCTCAATCATATCCCATTCATCCTCAAACTCAGCCCTCGTATACTTCATATGAAGATCCGATTCCACAGGAATGATGATTTCTGCCTCATCAGTCGGTAACTCAACATCAATCGTTTTCTCAATATGATTAGAAGCAGGATCAAGTATCATGTGGGTATAGCTCACTAGTTTTGCAGTCGCGTCTGGTTGATCAACCATTACTTCCATGGTGCAGATATACGTGTATGTCTGGCGATCTAACCATAACTGTTCAGCCGTACTGAGTCTAACGGGGTGTTGGATGAATCGGAAATACCTCATGTGAGATAGCAACACCAATTCCATGGGTGTAACCGACTCATGATCCATCAAGAAACCAACTACAACCCAATCAAATAACTCAGGGACCCAGAGCCAGCATCCGCTTGGATATTCACTACGGACGTTGTTACTGATATCTACCGCCACATTCGTCCATTCCCGCATATTCGTGGGCCGGTTCCCTGCAGAGCTGATACTGGGGAGGCGGGCTTCGATTTCCTCGGATGCTGTAGCTAGCATTTCGGATAGCCAGTTTGAAATGAAGAGGCGGTGGCGGCAGGTTGGACAGGTGTTGTGGTTTGGTGCTGTGGAGGTTGCCCAGTCTAGAATGCAGAGGCAGTGAAAGTGATGGTTGCATTCTAGGGTGAGGACGGTGTTTGATGGGTTCCAGGGTTCTTGGCAGATTGGGCAGTGTCCGGTGGAGGGGGGAGTGACGGGTTTGAGGTAGGTACTTGGTGGGGGGTAGGTACTTGTTGGGGTGTAGTTGGTGGCCATGTTGAGGTTTGTGGGGTGAAATGTTAAAGGTGGCGGTGGTGGTAGTGGTAGTGGAGAGAATGAGGTTAGATAGGTTTGTGTGCGGCGAATGATGGCTTTTTGTTAGTGAAGTTGTCAGCTATACAATGTCTGCCCGGGGTATTGTGTATTTACAATGCTATCATTATTTGTGAACAATTTCTGGCGGCAAACCATAGAATGAAGAAGTTTTAGTGAACAATGAGAACGTATTTGCTGCACTGCTGATAGCTTGTGTGTCTTACTATGAAGTTCTAATGTAGATATGTACATTCACTAAGAGTGTAGCCTAGGACCCTGTTGGTTTCAACGCGCGGGAACGGATCTCAGATATGCAGAGCTACGCATCAAATAGCAATCACAATGGCCTAACTAGAGACTGGAAAACTCCGACTCCTCGAGAGCATCGTGACTGTATTGGGGAGCGCATGAGGTTTGAAAATAGGCGCCCACGACACTATTACATTTACTCCAGCACAACTACCCTCTATTCAGATACAACAAACTCCTCTAATACAAAATAATTTACCAAGAAATTATCCATCTAAAAACAACAAACTATTCAATGATATCTCGTTGAGGAAACGGGTGTAATGTCAAAACGACTACCTAAATAGGAAGGGGTTTGGAAAAGGTGTTGATTCCTGACATTCGTTAAAGGCTACCAAACGCCACCTGCTGTGATCTTGTCGCCTTGGATGATCTTTCGTTCTCGCGTCTCGCTGATCGTGACTAGCTTTTTGATGTCGATGGGAATGAAATGGCTGCGAGGAAGGCTTGGAAATGGAAGTTCAGAAATTGGCAAAAGAGAAGTAGTCCCTGAGCGACCGCCAGCGTGAACGTAGGCTCTCGCTATGGGTTTGTCCCCTTAAAAAGCTTCATCACCGGGTTGGAACCACCGGAAAGGAGGAGGATCGTGGTTCTGTTGCTCTTGATGGCCTTTAGGGATCTTCGGGGGACCAGCTAGAGTTGTAGAAACCCACCTCGCCTTGCGTACGCCCGATCTCTTACCATCTCAACCCAAACATGCTCATACGCGGCTCGTGGTTATGGTTAGCGCTCGATCAACATTCACCCTTGTGGTGATCGCTATAGTCTCCTAGATGTAGGGGGCGGTAAGAAGACAGCAGGTATCTCTTGCAGGAACGAGGTGGACCTTCACAAAAATGCAACTGGAGGCAAGTATGGCGAAATATTAGATGTTATTCAGATGCAGCGCAGATCTTCGGACGATGTAAGAACAAGCTTTCATATGCCGCCTAGAACGTGTCGATCTCCGTGAAAGGACCGATTGACTATCCATATCCGTTCCTCCATCTCAAGACCATCTTACTCCGCCCACCATCACCATCACTTCCTCTTCGCCTTCGTATCAGCCTTACCCAATCCAATCCCAGCAACGAAAGAAGATCGGATAATCGCCAACAGCACATACCCTCCGATCGTCCCAATCTCCTCTTGTCTCAACAACGCAATATCCAACCTTCCTTGCATGTTAAACGTACTCCACATACTCCAAAGAGCCGCGAAATCCGATAAGACCAAACTCGTCTGAACGATCTTCCAAACAGTGACATCCGAAGTGTAGCGCAGAAGGACGGCGGATAGGTAAGCGACGCTCAAGGCGATCCCGCCGAATTGGTGGAAGACGAATTGCTGGTTCGGGTCGTGCTTTGTACCTTCGGAGAGCTGGGAGGCGACGGTATCGAGGGCGAAGAAGTTGAGGTATGCGCCGAAGACGGCGATGATGGGGTCGAGAGTTTTGAAGAAGAAGTTGTAGAAGGCTGGGATGGAGGAGGCCATTTTCGGTTGGTGGGGTTTGCGGTGGGCGGGGAATTGGTTGGATTGATGGGGTGGGAGGATGGAGGATGGAGGTTTGGAAGAAGAGGAGAGCGTCGAGTGGAAATTTATAGGCGTCGGAGGGAGGGCTGCTGGTGGGTACTCCTGGTGATGGTCACTGGTGAGAGGTAATTTGGGGTTGTGCTGCCTAACTGCCCCTCCTTGTGCAACCTTGCTGATGTCAGATCCTTAATCTTCAACTCCGACACCCGTCGACCTATCTGATCCCCGACAAATTTGGGTATTTTAATTGCGGTGTACCTAGAAGCTTTGATCAATTTAAGATGCGGCGAGCAACTTTGAAAGCCGCCCGCGCCCTTTGTTTTCATCCATGGGATGTTGGGCAATTCCCGGATGGTCGGATGTACTACGACTCTAGATGTTGATGTTGATGGATGGTGTAATTTCATTGGATGAGTTCGTCTAGGGCGGTATGATTGACTCACTCTCGTGAGGTTAATGGATGGAGGTGCGGGTTGAACGTGTAGTATAACGCTGGCTGGAGGCATGGTATGCAGATGGATGAACCTTGGGAACAATCGAGGCCGCAGGCGGTTGCACCTAAATCATGCTGCCGTTCCATGAAGCCCGCCCGCAGCCTGCATTTCACTAGCTTCTTCCGCTGACCATCTCCAGAGCTGTCACCGCATGCCATTCAACGTCAACCATAAGTCTGGCCGTCTTCCCAACTTGCGTGCACTCGTTTCCCTTCTCCCGCCTTTCGTGAAGGTACTCTTCTCCTACTCCAGACGTCGTCGATTCGGATATTCTAACATTTTGGCAGGGCGTCTTCGCGGAATTCCAGCTGCACGCACCGAGTACCTCCGCTCCGCAGAACTTACAACCAATACCCACAGTAGCGCAGTACCTCCTGTGTCAGCTATAAAAACCACGGCAAAGGGATAGAAACTCTACCCGTATCAAGCCCATGAAAGTAGTGTGGGGTCATCCTAACCCTACGAATAACCGTGAAATTAGGCAACATTCATACAGGTCTCACATTAGAGCGCTCCTGCAAAGACATATAACCTTAGCCCAGATACCCACTAGCTCAATAGCCCACCGCACTTTCTCCGGACGAAGACCTTAGAAACTACGAGCCTACAAAGTTCGACCATCAGCATGACAGAGATGGCAGAAGTGACATCAACCCAGGAAAATACGCTGGACACCTTTCGGAGTGGAACTTGGGCTTATGTTACGAGCACCTTTTAAGAACATCGTGATGTTACCACCCAAACTGCGAGTGGCATCACCGCTGGCTCAGCCCTGCCCAGGAAAGATACATCAAAGTCAATGCAGAGAAGTTCTACCTTCGCATCAAAAAAGTGCGCGATGAAAGACTTCAGAAGTACAAAGATCCACGAAAAGGAAAATGTTAGAAAAAAAAGAATACGACGTATGACCTAACTGTTCTAAACATAGACTCTACTACTAGGACACCTAAGCCTAGGGGTGGCAATCCTAGAGGTAGCATCATCAGAGACACAGAAAGCCGCCCATCTCCCAATAACGGGCTCCCCAGCCTCCAACACTGGGATCATTGGCGCGCTCTCTACACCCTCCGCAAGCCTGGTACCGTCAAGATCTAGTTAGTGTAGAGAAAGCCACCTAATCAGGGTGGCATAATGTCCCAAAGATTGAACGCGCACAACTCGAAGAGCAAGAACGCAAAGAGCGGGCGAATCCACCACCACCACCTGTCACTCCAATCGCCTTCCCAATCCACCAGATATTGAGACGCACAGATGAACAAAGCAGGAAAATGGTAAAGGTCAAAGAGTCTACTCTGACTTTTGGGGATGACTCCTCATCTAAGATACCCACATAAGCAATAGGTTCTTCTCCATAACCTTCACTGATTATTTGACCCTTTTATAGCACCACTACCAACATCGTATTACCGTGATGCCCTAGGTTCCGTGACAAGTCACTTGTTTAACCCACAGCCCTGTCGCATCATGTTTATTTCATGTGTGTATGCTGATTAACGAAGCACTTAGATTATCCTAATAGCCATTTACCAACACAGCACGTTTACAATGACCGAGAGAAAATATTGATCGAAAATTGTTTTGACCGCAAAAACATTTCTTCCGCGTTATCACTCCCTCGTCTGAGGCATATGGATCTTAATGCATGGGTAGTTGATAGTATAAGTAAAATTGCCATTGTCGCCTTTAGACTGTTCATTATAAGAGCACCGGGAAATGGATATGATACGATGACATATTAATTATTAATGGCAATAAAACCACTTTTCTATTCTAAATACCAGCTATATTAAATGGGTCAGTGTCTGGACTAATTTTTCTATGCGGCCTTCTTCATTTTTCCGTTCCCACGCAGGTGAGTCATGTGCCCATCTTAAAAGTCTTATGTCTTTCCAGGATCAGCCGGATAGATTCAGTCGTTCTACTTCCCATTTCTGCGAATCGTATAACTCGTTGAGATCAAGAGGAAAGTTGGCTTGAACCAAAGAGTTGGTATCATTGATAGAAAGGGCTTGTAGTGCTTGCGGCAAAGCTTTACACGTATAACCCGTGACTGAGCGCCGGTCTACCCATGACGGTCGAGGTAGCAGGCTAGTATCGTAGCATTCGTCAAGCGTGACCTGGAAACTAGCATCACGCTGTATCACCTTGAATACCTCGCAGGCCTTCTCGGGTTCCGGATTACCATCCAATAGAAGGGTAAAAGAATATTCCTTCGGCATTCCAAGCATAGGTAAGGCGAGGGTCTCGGATATCCAGCGGCTGATTTCCCAGGTCATATAGTAAGCCATAATTTCATCCGAACGAACTACTGTTATCCCCTGTTTAGAAAAGATAGTATTCCAAAGGCTTACAACCCGCTTTATACGAATTCTTGGGTACTTCTGACAGAACGGAATGAGTCCTCGGGCATGGCATGCCTGAATTGCCACTGCAGCCTTATCCTCGTGAAGTATTAGGCCCCTTAGTTCTACAAGAATGTCTTCAGAGAGTGCCTCAAGAAAACGAATAGCTATCGATGTTGCAGAAATAGCATAGTTGATGACATCGGAGAAATTAAATCCCCATCTTTGTCCCATTATGCGGCCTATGCGTTCGGCTTCGACGGGATCGAGCGCAAATGTGGTGGACCATGGCTTCGGGGACCAATCTTTCAGCCCTGGAAGGTGAGATCTGTGGGTTTCCAGTTGGGAAGTTCTATAGCGCAAGGCCTCGGCACCTTCCAAAAACCCAGGTAGTTGTGAGATAATATGGTAGATCAACCGGCAAAAGTCGTAAAAGATCGATGCAGCTTCGCCAAAATCCATACGGACAAAGGCAGGCTCATTGAAATCATCGTAACGAAGCAAGGGATCATCTTGTCTAAGCGGGCCTTGGGTTGCTCAATGATCCAATGTGGGGCAGAACAGAGGGTACTTGGAAGCTGCCGCTGCTCTCATTTCGGGTGTCAGGAGACGGGGGGCTAGTCCGTTGACTATGACCATCTTCTCATCTGTGATATGAGCAAAACCGTAGCCGAACATGTCTATGCTTTTTCCAGCAGCGGGAGATGTAGGGGAGAAGGTGGAGAAGGTTATAGGGTTGACCCGTAGCGGAATTCCCTTGAATTCATGGGCGATCTATCGGCAGACAAAAGCGAGTGAAAAGTCGATGCGAGATCCATCGAGTTGGGTGAGCTTATTGGATTTGAAGTTGCGAAGGGCACGGGAAGTAGCTGAGCAGAAGAAAGAAACAAGGCGAGGAACAAGGTAGATTTTTATCTGTGCATGAGAGTCAGAGAGCCACTTACGATAGATACACAATGGAACCGTGGTAGAATATTTCTGTGTGGGATGCGGGGGTGCCGCCAAATAGCTGGTCCCTAGAACGCTGGTAGTCACATCACACATTTTGTCATGAGGGGAACGAAGAGATTTTTGGTGCGCGGGGGGCGCTCGCGATTCTTTATTCTTATTACCAAAATATTTACTCCATACCAGAACCAGTTGGGGGTATCACAAAAGAATCAAAAAAGAAAAAAAAATTTAAAAACTAGTCCTTTCACGTATCAACAAGTCACGTGAGCGACTC